>JAKJMR010000257.1:535989-557007 GCA_024449315.1 Daboia siamensis | reverse complement strand
CTATTCTATTCTATTCTATTCTATTCTATTCTATTCTATTCTATTCTTTCTAGAGCAATTTCCCTCATCTTGAAGTCGCCAAGATTGTGAAACTCTTATTTAGAAGGCGCTGCCTTGCCGGTAGGAACAAAAGTGACCCGGCTCGTGTTTCCCACCGGCGCCCTCTGGGGGAAAGGACCCGCTTCCGGTTTCGGTTTTTCAGCCCTCCTGCAGCCACGTGAGTTTGCTGCAGGGACGGCGGGGAGAGTCGGAGGATCGTCTGGTCTGCTCAGGAAGTCGTTTATGGAGCTTGGGAGTCCCGAAAGGCCAGGTGAGCGGTTGCAAAAAGAAGAAACGAGCTTTCTCTAACTCACTCTTAGCCACGTCTGGGCAAGTTCTAGCAGTTGCATTCACATATAAGCTAATTCACATACAAGTAATTAGTAGCAGTAGTATTCTGTTAGTTACAGAATGGCAGAGTTGGAAGGGACCTTGGAGGTCTTCTAGTCCAGTCCCCTGCTCAAGCAGGAGACCCTGTACCATTTCAGACAAGTGGCTGTCCAGTCTCTTCTTAAGAGCCTCCAGTGATGGAGCACCCACAACTTCTCGTGGCAAGCTGTTCCATTGGTTAATTACAGAATAACAGTTGGAAGGGACCTTGGAGGTCTTCCAGTCCAACCCCTTGCTCCAGCAGGAGTCTCTACCATGTCTGACAAATTGTTGTCCAGTCTCTTGTAAACCTCCAGTGTTGGAGCACCCACAACGTCTGGAGGCAAGCCTTTCCATTCATTTATTGTTCTAACCGTTACGAAATTTCTCCTCAGTTCTACGTTGTTCCTCTCCTTGATTAGTTGCCACCATCCATTGGTTCTTGTCCTGCCTTCTGGTGGTTTGGAAAATAAGCCAGATTTAAGTTGCCTGGGTTTTTTTGTGTCTTAATATATTTTGTTAATGCAACCCACTTATTCGTTCTGTGGTACATTATCATACAGCAACCCAGACAATGGATCCAGTCAGGAATCAAACTATTGTTATAGGAACGCAAATGAAAGTGAGGGTTTTTATTATGATGGGAACTTAATCCTTGTGCCTTGTTAACCTAGGTTTGACATAACGTATGAACCCATCTTGGGGATATCGTTCCCTTATTGACTGAGATTTGTTTTGGATGTTGTGCTTAAATTACATTTCAATTCGGGGGATTACGTTTTCATTTCTCTTTATGGAGACCTGCATCAGCCTGGTGTAAAAGGTTGGAGAAAAAGAATGTGTAATTTTGGGCGTACAAATGCTGTAGACTCACGGGCACTTAACCTCCAAAGTAATTATTTTAGAACCGATTCACCGGACTTAGAAATTTAGCCCGAGTTCTAAATGTATTTCTTATTCATTGGTCAAGTTATTATGATTCCTCTTAGGTGCAGGAAGGGCTGGAGGACAAAGTAAAGGTACCTTGGTGTTTTTTTTTTTGTTGTTGTTTTTAAAAAAAACTATTTTAATTGGTTCTCTTTCTCCTGTTTGTATGATAAAACATGAGTCTCTTGCGTTTTCAGCTCTAGTGCTTGTGGTCAAAGCTGAATGACTTTGTCTCGTATCAACAATGACCAAAGTGAAAAAGAAGGACTCTCCATCCGAAACGGATAACTCTAGAACAAAACCAGGAAACCTTAAGAATCAGAGGAAGAAGAAGAAGAAGAAGAAATATATATTTTGGAAAAAGATCAATCAAGTAGAGAAGAGAGGGAACAAAGAAACCAAAGCAGGAATAGAATTGCCTCCAAAAACTTCCCAGGAAGTTTCATCAAACTGGAAAGCCCTACAAGAGGTATATTTGGACAATGACTTTTCCTGGAAAACTTTTTTTTTGCGGGGGGGGGGGGTTGTTGTTTTTTTTTTTTTTGAGGAACTGGTATTTGATGGTAGATGCCTAGTGCTGGGTGTTTTATATGTTAACCTTTGATTAATCATATAAAAGGAGGGGAAATCTGAGATGTCCTTTGTTCATCCTACAATCCTATTGCTAACATTTCAGCCCAGACCAAGTAAAAATTAATAATGGAATTTGTACCCAAATGCTCGCAAATGAAAGACGAGATTAAAAAAAAACGTGCTGCTTGGATTTCAAAGAAATACACGTGTTTGGGAGGTATTATGGTGACAAAATTAAAATCCTCTTAAATCAAAGTTCATTGGAATCTCCAGCAGGTTATCTTAAATTTAAGACCAGGCTGTGGAGGGGGGAAAAATCACATTAAGCTAATTTTGGTTCGGGAAGCTAGGTAAATCCAAGCGACTTCGGCTTCGATGCCACAAATGTGGACATCTGGTTTAGCCGACTGTGCAAATCCAACCCGAAAACTGAACATGTATATTTGTGTACCTTTTTTTAGCTCCTGCAACAAAAGGCCAGCCGTTTGAATCCTGCTCTTCCTGCACCCAACACGTACTCCAAGAAGAAGCATGCTGTCGAGGACGGGAAAACCGTTCCTCGCGTATCGGGACCAAATGGAATTGGGAAGAAGCTGACATCAAAGGTGCAGGTTCAAAGTTTGAGTCCCGCAGGTGTCAGGAGATCTAAAAAATCCACCCAAGTGAAGAATCCACAAGAGGTTCAAGAGGCTGTGGAAGAGCAGAGAAGCGTCCAGGTGGGCAACGGAGAGAAGAAGCAAGGAGATATTAAACATAAAAGAAGGAAAGAGGATGAGCCAGTGGCGGCCGCATCTATAGAGTAAGACTCGTGGGCTTCGGACAATACTCTTCAACACAGATTAGGCAAAGTAGCTCAGGTCCAACCCCAAGCATTAGTCCTCGACTTACAACCGCAATTGAGCCCTAAATTTCTGTCCCTAAGCGAGACAGTTAAGCGAATCCCATTTTAAGGATCTTTCTGGCCACAAATTTTGGGTTGAATTGCGGTCGTAAGTCGAGGATTGCCTGAGTTTGTTTCCTCAGCTCCCTTTTATAGGTAGGCTTTACATTTTTCTCAATAAGGGCCTCCTGGCTGAATCTTGGAAAGCTACATCTTGTTGAGTCAAGATCAGTCAATCAGAAGAGCTGGAAGGGACCATGGAGGTCTTTCTAGTCCAGCCCCCTGCTCAAGCAGGAGTCCCTGTATCCTTTCAGACAAGTGGTTATCCAGTCTCTTCTTAAAAACCTCCAGTAATGGAGCTCCCACAACATCTGGTGGCAAGCGGTTCCACTGGTTAATTGTTCTAACTGTCAGGAAGTTTCTCCTTCATTCCAGGTTGCTTCTCTCCTTGATAGTTTCCATCCGTTGTTTCTTATCTTGCCTTCTGGGTGCTTTGGAAAATAAGCTGACATCCCCCCGCCTTCTTGTGGCAGCCCCTCAAATACTGGAATGCACCTAATTCCAGATGATCTGGAATTAGGTGAGGATTCTGGACCTGGAGTTATTTCGCAGGGGGTAACCTGAAGCCGCCGACCTTAATTCTCCTTTCTGCCTCCCATTTGGCTTTCTAGCATCTGGTTTGATGATGTGGATCCAGATGATATTGAAGCAGCCTTGGGACCGGAAGCCGCCAAAGTAGCCCGGGAGAACGTGGGCATCAAAGACGAGAGGACCCAGCAGGTGACGGATCCTGAGCTGGTGAAAGAACATGCTTTTGAAGGGTGATTATGCTTTTGTAGGTTCAGAGGGTTGAACGCTTATAAGTGGTCCTCAACGTATGGCCACAACTAAGCCCCAAATTTCTCTTCTTAAGTGAGCCCCACACACACATCCCTGTGGTTTTGGAAAGCCTTAAGACTGTGTTTGAAGGCTTTTGATTTGTGGGCCCGTGTTACTTTTTTCAGTCTGGCCTATCTTGTTTTTAATTGCCATTAAACCTTTTTAAAGTGGGAGGAGGCCTTACGACATTTAAACAATAACCATTTTGCAGTTGACACGCTTCGGCATTGACAAAACCCTCATCGGTCAATTGCAAAAGACAGCATGACTCGGAACAGCTTCCATCCTGACACATGACCTTTAACCCCACCAAACAACCCCAACTGCCTATCCCAGGTCCTTGGGAAGGCCTGAACATCTCCCGTGCAACTAACCCTAATAATAATAATAATAATAATAATAATAATAATAATAATAATAATAATAGCGGCAGCAGCAGCGACACAAAGTTAGCAGATGTCTCTTTTTTTCTATGTTCAAACTCTTTATCTTGGCAGGCTAACCAAAGCAGTGGCCATCGACTGTGAGATGGTGGGCGTGGGGCCCACCGGAGAAGACAGTATCCTGGCCCGTGTCTCGGTTGTGAATTTATTTGGCAAATGTGTTTATGACAAGTATGTCAAGCCTACGGAAAAAGTCACAGACTACAGAACCGCCGTTAGTGGGATTCGGCCTGAGCACTTAAAAACAGGTAACGAAGCTGGCTGATGGAAGTTTGAATGTTATGCCTGGGTTGTTGTTATTGCCTGCTGAATCAAACTGAAGTTCATATATATATAAAATGGCTACAGTAATAAATTCAGTAAATAAAAAAAAAAACCTTTTCTCTGCAACGTTGTGCTTTCTTGGAATTTTAGGGGAAGACTTCAAAACCGTCCAGAAAGAAGTAGCTGACATCCTAAAGGGTAGGATCTTAGTTGGACATGCTCTTCACAATGACTTAAAGGTACTAAGGACTGTAGCATAAACTTGTCACGCCTTTGTTTCAGAATGTATTTCCACAATGTAGTTGGTTTTTCCGATGTATCTTTTCTTCCTCACTTGCAGGAAGAAATATGCATGAATATATATAATTTATTCATTATAATAAATCATAACTTCTCTGTGTGTAAACAATTATTAAACTAAAAGTAGGTGCCTTGTGTTTTCGTATCCATAGATTTTTCATCCCCATCCCCTTCTGGGCCTTTTAAGCCCCCCAAATTAAGAAATATTTATTTCCAGATGTGGGACTTTCAACTCCCATCACTATTCTGTGGCTGAGATTTAAGTAAGCTACTTCTCACCTAGGTCCACAAGTGACCTTATAGGTCTTCTAGTCCACTAACCACATTTTGGGGACCCTGAGTAATTGTTCCAATGGGTCTTTATTATTATTATTATTATTTTCCAGATTCTACTACTTGATCATCCCAAAAAGAAAACCCGGGACACACAAAGATACAAACCTTTCAAAAAGCAGGTCAAGGTGAGAAAGAGGTCCATCTTTTTTTGAGTTCCAGGAAACTGATTCTACACAGAGGCAACTGACATTTTACAAGCTGTTTCTCATTTGGGACCAGCCATTTTAAGCATTCCGTTTTACGCAAGTCTTGCGTAAAGTTTTTTTTTTTCTTTTCTCATCGTCTTCCCCGTCCGTGTTGCTAAACAGAGGCTAAGAATGTATCAGCCTGGGGAAATTCAAGCCAGGTTCTTCCCCCCTAATCCAGAGGTCCCCAACCTTTGGGGCACCGAGGACCGGTTCCTTGGAGAGAGGTTTTTCCACGGACCGGAGAGTGCGTGGCTTTGTGTTCTGCCTGATTTGCTTGTTTGTGCGGACCGGTCGCTGGTGTGCCATGGCCCGGTCCACAGACCAGGGATTGGAGACCCCTGATCTAATCAACGCTTCCCTGTTTCCTTAGAGCCTAAGACCCTCCCTCAAACTGCTGTGCGAGAAACTGCTCAACGTCAAGGTGCAGACCTCAGAGCACAGTTCGGTAAGTGATTAGAATCCAGATCCCAGCCGACAGAGCTGGGAGGATAACACAGAAGGATGGGGAACAGTGCTCTGCTCCGTTGAGACTTGGGGAGCGGGGTGTGTGTGTGTCTGGGTTCCACAGACGTTTTTAGAAAAAGATGTGAGATTTATATCTCAGCCCTCCATCTTCTTACCCGGCTCAGCAGTGGCAAGTCTTGCCTTTCACTCATTGCTTCTCTCTCCCAGGTTCAAGACGCTCAAGCTGCGATGCGACTTTACACTTTGGTGAAAAAACAGTGGGAAACATCGCTGGAAAGAATGCCCAAGGCCCAGAAAGATTAAATCCGGACTGTTTCACGTCCGGCTGCGTTTGCTGTAGCGCTGGCTGATCAAAGAACATTGCTTGATCAGTCCTGCAGCTGCTCTTTGCCCTTAAAAATTAGATTTTGGCCCTTAATCGGGGGTTTACTTCAACGGAAGACCGTTTTTTAAGTTTCCCCTGCGGTCGGTCGTAGATCTGGGATACTGCTGAATTTATATTCTTCTGACTTTCAAGTCCCTGTCCAGGGTTGGCTATTGGATGTTCAAGGAGGATCAAAACTTGGTGGGCGGGGGGGAGGGGGGGGGGAGAAGGATCCTTTGCATGTCCTTGGCCAGATACCTCGCACCCTGAATCCAGTCAAGAAACATTTGCAAAACAGCAATTGATTCCCCTCTTGAGGTTCTCATCGGCCTCTTGAATTGTATTCTACTTTTTCCCCCCCAAAATTAGCGTTAAAAAAGGAGCTGATCGGCCACGGCGAGGCACCCAGCAGCATTTGGGTGATCTTAGAAAGAGCAATTAAAACCTCACCTTTAAAACAGGCAAAATTTCCTTCTTCAGCAATCGAGACGGGTTGTCCTCGACTGCCCATCATCACGGTTGAAAGTTGTGATTAATGGTAAAGCGGGTAGAATTAGGTCAGTGGCCGGCTTTTATCACTTTTTCTTCGTGGCAGCCGTTAAGTGAAACCAGGGGATTGCTGTGGGCCTGGTTTTGCCAAAAACTGGATTTTTGGCAAAACCATCGCAAACGGCAGTCCCGGATGGCTTGTAAATGTGGCCCTGTTACCGAGCACTTTCGGTCACTTGACTGCAAGAGAGGGAGACTGTCAAATTCATCAGTGGCCCTGAGGACGATCCATTGTAACCTTGGTCATATGTCGAGGACTTAACCTGCTAGAGTATTGGCAATCACAGTTGATTGTGATTCCTTTTAAATCAACTTTGTGACTTTTTCCCTGCCCAAATTATGCTTCGGATAAAATTTAACTGAAATGGCAGCCATCTTTTCTCCTTACCTCTTCTGCGTTATGCAGATGGTTTTGAAATTGCGTTGAGGTTAGAAAATTAGCGGTAATATAGCAGAGAAAAGCAGAGTGTCTCTCTGCGCTATTTTGGCTTTTCTGCTTAAATCTGTACGTACGCACCCTTCTCCAGCTACTAGGTAGGTCAGAAAGTTTTAAAACAGATCCATCCTTTTTCTTTTGCTGTAGTCGACGATAGGATCTGATCCTTGCAATCGTCTGTTGAAAAAAAGACGGCTTCACTGCACCTCGTTTTCCTATTTATTGTACAACCTTTAATGTGTCCAGCAAAATATAAGCTCGTTCACTTTTTGCAAATAAATACCGAAGTTCCGTAAAACAAAGCAAAACTTTGATAGGGCAAGAAAAAATAAAAAATAAAAGTCATCTATCGGGGATCGTGCCTTATTAGAAGCCCTGTGAAGTAAAAAAAATTGAGAAAAAAGTTATATTTTATTTTAAAAGGCATAGTTTTAAAAGATTTGGACTTTCTTTTAGGAAAATAAAAACATTTATTCAGATAAATCAGGTTAAATTTTAAAAACAATTCGGTTCACCTTTCTTCTGCAGTTTTGAGAGCGCCTTCTCTGACAGCGCAACAATTTCCTAGAGGTAAAGACACAACATTTGGGGCATCAGAGAGTGCCAATTTCCGTGGTCATTTGCTTACCCATCTTCTGAGTTCCTTTTCGGACCAGATTAAAATAAATCTCGTTGCCACAAAAAAGTATCCCCTTAATATTCTTCCTCCTTACCAAACTAGAGGTAAATCTGGTCTTCATTTCCATCAGCATCTCGGTAATGCTTTGGGAGATCATCTCCACCACAATTTCATCTGCGATTTAAAAGAAATTAAAAAGGCTTTTGCGTAAGTGGAATCATTTTTTTTTTTTTTTTGGCACGGTTTTCCCTGGCTGGGCAGACGGGACATCGTTACCGTATTTAAACATCTCGTCGATCAGGACACAAATGTTCTCCACGACTTCGGGATCTTCCCTGTGGACCTGGTAGCAATCCTTTAGCAGGATGATCCCGTTACCCTTCTCGTCTGTAACTATGAATCGGAAACCGGATAACTCTGGAAAGAGGGAGAATTTATTAAATCAGCGGCTGATTCTCCCAGCAGACGAAAGGCTAGCTTTCACTCGGAGCACATCATGGTATCCCAAATAGGTGATTTACCTCCAGCAAATCCTGTCTAAGCAAGAGAGGATAACCGTCTAAGCTGGCTACTTGTATCTCGGGGTGGAAGTAATCCTGTGATTTTGTATGAGTTCAAATAAAAACTGTCCTGTGTAGGGAGAGTAATCCTATCAATTTCTCCACCCAGCGCGCTCTGAATCCAATCTGGCTTGGCCTCTTAAAATTCTTGAGTTATTATCGTTGGCAATCCCTTCCACCCAGGCCTTTTTTCTTGCCCCAGGGCAGGAGGATTCTGGCTGGACTTACAGGCTAAAACCATTCATTTAGTTGCTGAAGTTACCACTGCACTGAAAAAATTGACTTAGGACCATTTTTCAGAAATAACGGTGATGATGATGACAATGATAATAATGAAGTTGGAAGGGACCTTGGAGGTCATCTAATCCAATTCCCCGCTCTGGCAGGAAACCCTATACCATTTCAGACAAATGGCTGTCCAGTCTCTTAAAAACTTCCAGTGTTGGAGCATTCACCGCTTCTGGAGGCAGGTTGTTCCACTGGTTAATTGTTCTCACTGTCAGGAAATTCCTCCTTAGTTCTAGGTTGCTTCTCTCCTTGGTTAATTTCCATCTATTGCTTCACAGCCAATGACTTCACAGCCGTTGTGACGTTCCCCATGGCCACGTGATCAAAATTCAGACACTTGGCGACTGGCAGGTTAGTTACAACTGTTGCAGAGTCCTAGGATCATGGGATCCCCTTTTGCCACCTTCTGACAAGCAAAGTCAACGGGGAAGTTCATTGTGTGGCTAACTGGAGCGTCTCACTTAAAAAGGGTGGCAGGGAAGTTTGTAAATCGGAGCAGAGCTCACTGAACAGCTGTCTCACTAAGCAACAGGAACTTTGGGGCTCCATATTTTGTGTTTGTGTGTGTGGTCGTAAGTCGGGGACTGTGTTCCATCTACCAAGTGGTGGAGTTCAAGACCTGGCTTGGAAACCCTTACCGGATGTCCTTAGGAGGCTGGCCAAGGCCAGGCAAGCATTCTTCACCAACACGGGGCTGTCCGGATGCTGTCTCAGAGCTTCCAGCAGAAGCAGGGAATAAGGTTCATATTTGACTTCATCTATGCTTCCTGCGAAGGAAACCGAAAAACATCCCACGAAATTATGACGATTATTATATTTCCAGAAAGGTGGTGCTACTGCGAAGGAAACGGAAAACATTGCGTTGTTTTTTTTTTAATGGATCGGCCTAGTAGAACTCAATACGTAGTTTCTTCAATGTCAGACAAGCAATCCTCAAGTTATGACCGTTTGTTCAAAGACGGTTCAGTTATGACGGCCATGGGAAAAATGACTTGTGAACTCTACACATACCTTAAAACTATGGCACACACGCACACACACACACACGCCCTGCGGTCACAGGATTGCAATTGGTACCCTGGCTTCGTACTTACGGCTCGTTGGGACACGCAATCGTAATTTGCGGGTAGTTTCTGCCCGTTGTTTGCAAAAATTAAAAAATAAAATGCACCCTGGGAGAAGCTGCGTTGTTTCTGCCCATTTTTGCAAAAAAAAAAAAAAAAAAAAAAAAAGGTCCACCTGCGGAAGCTGTATTTGCTTGACTTGCTTAAGAAACCGCATGGAAATTGTCCTAAAACTGGGTTACAACCAAAGCAACTTAACAGGAGAAATTCTGTTCCTGATTACGTGATTACCTGAACGGCCCATCTTCCTCCTGGCTCCGGAGACTCACCGTGAAGAGAAAGGGCCCAAAAAGCACTGACAGCCATCTCTGCGACTTCCACGTGGGGGAGATGCAGGTGGAGGATGACGGAGACCAGCTCAGTGGCGTATTTCAGTGGGCTCTCGGCCACATCAGCCACTGAATTGACAAAAGAAGGCCACAACAGTAACCACAAAGTGCAGTATACTTGGTTCCTCAACTGAGCCCAAAATAACTTCAAAGAACAGAATAATAGAAGGGACCTTGGAGGTCTTCTAATCCACCCTCCACCCCCCTTGCTCGGGCAGGGAGACCTATCCCATTTCAGAGAAATGATTGTCCAACTTCTGTTTGTGTTGTGGCTTAGCCCTGACAGTTGGCACCCCACACTAAATGAGGAAGATGCTAGACCGTTCCAGACAAAGGGCTGTCCTATCTCCTCTTGGGCCTTGGTGGAGCAGAGGGCTAATGCCTCCTGAAGTAACACCAGCTGCCTGCAATTAGTGCAGGTTCGAGTCCCACCAGGCTCAAGGTTGACTCAGCCTTCCATCCTTCCGAGGTAGGTAAAATGAGGACCCAGATTGTTGGGGGCAATAAGCTGACTTTGTAATAATGCCGCTTGGGGTGTGTGTGAAAGCCCTAACAAGCAGGCATATACATAGAATGAAGGCTACTGCTAAGCTTGTAAGCCGCCCTGAGTCTTCAGAGAAGGGCGGGATATAAATGTAATAAAAATAAAAAATAAAAATAAAGTCTTCCGGTGTGGGAGCATCCACCACTTATGGAGGCAAGCTGTTCCACTGAGGAACTGTTCTCACTCTCAGGAAATTTCTCCTTAGTTCTAGGTCGCTAAACAAGTGGCTGTAAATTGAGGACCACCCGTACTACACCTTCCTTAATGCTCGATCAACCTGGCTGCTTTCATCAGCCCATCCACTGCCTGAACTTCCTAAGTTGCGGCCATAGTTGTTTTTTTTGTCTCCATCCCAAGTGGCTTACAACAACATCTGGAAGAGCTAGGGACCCGTGTCCAAAGAGAGGCCATATTTTCCAGCTGCACAATCGGAGGCATCTGGTGCCTTTTTTTTTTCTACCCACCGTTTACAGCCAGGGTCCAAATGAGGCCACAGCAAGCAAGGCAGAGCTCTTTGTTGTGAGCAAAACGACACAAGATGGTCAAGATCTCCGTGAAAATGTTGGCTCCCCGGAGGGCGGCGGCGGCAGCTTCTAAAAAGCAGCAGGAAAAAAAAAGGGTGGTGATGAACAACAAGGGCAAGATGGCAGAGCTGTAGACCCATCTTCCATCATCGGAGCCGTGCTAGAATTCCCAGCCGGCGAGTCCACCAGGCTGGGTGAGAACCCCTTACCATTGGAGGACATCATCATAAACAAGGTGCAGATCATACAGAGCAGCTCTTCGTGGTCCAGATGGGTCCTCATCGAATTCAGCAGGCAGCTGAGGTGGTTCTCCTTAGCCAGAATCTCCACGTTCAGGTTCTGAGCTACAGCTATCAAAAGCAGAAATTGAGCCCGGAAACATCTGGGCCCCTTGTTGAATTAAGGAACAATAAACAATCGTTTGGGTTATCGCAGAGAACCCAACGGTGGCTGGTCTTCTCACCTCTCCCGGTGATTTCAAGCAGCAACGAAAATCCAGCCAACAGCGTCTCAAGGGAGTCGTTGTGTTTGTCCATGGCATCGATCACCGGGTCCACCAAGTGAAGGAACACCTTGACATCGACTGGGGGGGGGGGGGGGGGAGAAGAAGTATCAACTGCTCACTTCCATTTTTTCGTGCCTAATTATAACTTTCCTGCATTTCAGCACCGATTGGCGGCTTTCTCTCTCTCTTGATCAGGAAATACTTGGAAATCCAAATTAAAACTGATCCATTTGCAAAGGGATTTGGGAAACCAGACTGATAGCCACAGGAGATTAGACCAACAGGCAGCAGCTACAGTCCCAGGACCACCCTTTAAAAAAAAATGTGAATTTCCAGCCTGGCTTGGAACATTCTTTTGGGCAGTACTGTATCGGAAATTAATTCGAGGGTGGCTAACCTAGATCCTTTGTCCAATAACACAATAATCCTCTGCACGCATAAAGCCAGGAACTGAATTCCTGTTTTCCATTCATTATGGTGAAGTTGTTAGGTTGTATGGCTCGGCCATTGAGGCTTCTACACCTTAAATCAGGAGATGACGGCGTCTTCAGCAAAATATTGAAATATGAAAATAAACTCTCAGCCCTCCAAGTCCAGAGCCTGGGTCTTAATCAGCAAGGAACCCAGTATGTTGAAATACAGGTAGTCCTTGACTTAGGTCTACGATTAGGGCCGTTGTTAAGCAAAGCGTTTCTTAAATGAGTCACGCTTGATAGCTACTGTTTTGCCTTGGTTGCTAAGGCAATTGCTGCAGTTGTTAAATGAATCACACGGTCATTAAGCAGATTCAGCTTCCTTCCCCCCCCACCACCACCCATCAAGTTGTTGGAAAAGTCATAAATGTACTTTGCCCCTCATTCAACAGGCTGTTGAGACGTTCAATGGCCTTTTCTTGCGCTTCCTCAACTTCTGGATAAGACATCATGAATTCTGCAGGAGAATTAAAAATTAAAAAAGCAACTTCCCATGCAATCCACCTTACAATTTTTTTTTTAAAAAAAAAGTTCCGTAGAAGCTCCAGTTTCAATTCTCTGACGCGTTTACACAAATGTGCAAGGAAGGATTTTTGTTTTTCCCCTGAAATCTTCCTTAAACCTCAGAGGCATCTTTAGGATTTTCTCTCACACTTGGTTAAAAACAAATATTCAACCCACATCCTTTTATTAGAAGTTAACTCCCCTTGATTACCACAGGACTTATTTCTGATTAAGGATTACACTCTCGGTCCCGTCAAACTTACCCAGTCATGCTTTGCAACACTTGAGATATTTTTTCCCCCCATTAATTCCGTATAGTACCGTATACAGTTATAGCTCTGAAAATAGCCAAACATGACTTTCTCTATATTGTGTTCCATAAGACAGAAAAAACAACCCAAGATGAAAGTGGTATGTTAAATTACTTAGCCAGCATTACCTAAAATTGTCTGGATCCTATTCGTCTGAACTATGTCCAGGAAACCTGGAGGAAGTTTCTTTGCCACCTTTATTAAAGGAGATTTGGCTTCAATGAGGCATTCTCGGATAAGTGGATTTTCAACCAACTCCCTAAAGTTACAGAAAAAGATCGAAATATTTTTTTTTTTTGGAATAAAACGTGGCTGAAGAATGTGTATAGGTAGTCCTCGACTTATAGCCATTCATTTAGTGACCATTCAAGGTTACAACGGCATCGAAAGAAGAGGCTTAGGATAGCTTTTCACACTGACGACTGCTGTGGCATTCCCCGTGGTCACGTGATCAAAATTCGGAGGCTTGGCAACTGACATGCACTTGCAATGTGCCCAGATCACGTGATTCCCCTTTCCCGACCTTCCGACAAGCCAAGTTCAAAGGGGGAAGCCAGGTTCCTTTTGCAACCGCTTAGTCACTTAACAACTGCACTGATTCATTTAATAACTGGCCCAAAAGATCGTAAGGACAGTTGCAGGAACTGGGTATGTCTTGTCTGGTGAAAAGGAGGAGCAGGGGTGACAGGATGGCAGTCTTCCAATATTTGAGGGGCTGCCCCAAAGAAGAGGGAGTCAAATTATTCTCCAAAGCACCAGAAGACAGGAATAAGAAGCAACGGATGGAAACTCATCAAGGAGAGAAGCAACCTAGAATTAAGGAGAAACTTCCTGACAGTTAAAAAAACAATTAATCAGTGGAACGACTTGTGTCCAAAAGTTGTGAATGTTCCAACCCAGGAAGTTTTTTAAGAGATTGGAGAGCCATTGTCTGAAATGGCATAGGGTTTCCTGCCTGAGCAGGGGGTTGGACTAGAAGACCTCCAAGGTCTCTTTCAGCTCTGTTCTAATGGGAGAAGCTCAGCCGGGACTCACTCTGCAGTGGGCCTCGCCGAAGGGTCAATTTTCAGCATCAGAAAGAGAACGGAGGACAGCGAAGGTTTCCATTCCTTCATCTCTCTCAAAGCCTCCTCAAGAGCTGTGGCCTCCTTCTTAATGTTGTGCAGTAACAACGCAGGCTCTTTCACCTACAAAGACACACAACCCAGACAGTGTCTTACAGGAGGCCTTAAGAACAGTAATCCGTTGGCTCCCAGGTTCACAGTTCAGCTAGTCCTCCATTTACGACAGATCCCTTGGCACTTAGCAATCGTTCACTCTTACAACAGATCTCCCCGGCCAGGTCTTTGGCAACCTGCTTCCGTTGTGGAATGACTGGCGCCTGATTTTATGCCCTTTCTTCCTCCCTCCCCCCCCCCCCGGTTGTTAAGCGAATCACAAGTGATTCTGGCTTCCCGCATTGACTTGGCCAGCTGGGAAGGCCATAAAATCATGTGACCCCAGGACTCTCCTAAGTACCTGCCACTTGCCAAGCCTCGGAACTTTGATCACCTGACCCTGGGAACACTACAACAGTCGCAAGCATGAGGACTTTTATTTCCCCAGCACTATTGTAGCTTCAAATGAATGGTCGTAAAGTCGAGGATAGGGGGCAAACGTCAGCTTTTTTCTCCGCACTTAACAGAGGAACGTCTGCTAAATTAAAGGCTTGTCCCCCAGTTTTCAAAAGACATTCTCTCTCAACCTGTGCTCGGACACCCTTTCCCAAAGCCGGAACTTGCAATGCAAATTTATCATTTAAAATTTAAAAATCACGACGTTTTCCATCTTAAGTTGCTTTTTATCACCCTCCCTAGGCGTCATCTCGCAAGACTTAAAATTTACAAACGTTTCATCGTGCTCTTAGCAGGAAGGACACCACGTACCTCCTTGTGAGAACAGGCTATCATGTCCAGCAAAACAGAGCCCAACGACCAAATATCGGATTTGTCACTAAAAGAGAAATTGAGCGCCTCTGGAGCCATCCAGCATTTGGAGTCGGGCTCTGCACGAAAGGAAAGGAAACCCACCAGGACAATTTTGAAGTTACCACAAAGAGCAGATTTGAGTTACGACACTGAGTCCAAAATCTCTGTCGCTAAGAAAGACATTTAAGTGAGATAGTTGCCCCATTTTACGACCTTTCTCGCCACAGTTAAGGGAATCGCTGCAGTTGTTTAGCTGGGAACGTGGTCGTAAATTAATCTAGCTTCCCCCTCGACTTTGCTTGTCAAAAGTTCTCAAAAGAGGAATCACGTGACCCCAGGACACCCCAACCATCATAAATATGAACCAGTTGCCAAGCATCTGAATTTTGATCACATGACCCTGGGGATGCTGCAATAGTCGTAAGTGTGAAGAACGATCCTAAGTCACTTTTTCAGTCTCCTTATAACTTCAAAGGGTCACTAAACTAGTGTAAGCCATTGTAACTTCGAGTGAATGGTTTGTAAGTCAAGGATTGTGTCTATTCCGTCAGTGCCCCTTCCCTTGAAACAAACAGGGGTTGTACAATCTTTGTTTCTCCTCATTGGTTTATATTTTCCAAGCACCCCAGGCTAAATTAACCAGGGGAACAGCTTGCCTCCAGAAATCGTGGGTGCTCCATCACTGGAGATTTTTAAGAAGAGGGTAGAGACAGTCACTTGTCTCAGACGGTATAGGTTCTCCTGCTTGAGCAGGGGGCTGGACTAGAAGACCTCCCAAGGTCCCTTCCAGCTCTGTTCTATCCAAATGCCTTTCCGTGATAGGTACGGGAAGCCGCCGAGATGCGACTTACCTTCTTCAGCCCTGATTTTCCATTTTATCTCATCGGTCATGAGGGTTTCTGAGCCGAAATCGCAAAGCATGAAAGACGCTTCCCCAGTGGAAAGGATGTTTGACGGTTTGAGATTCCTGAAATATCGCAGAACAGGGCCAGTTTCAGCCAGCCCCCACCCCACCACCCCAAAAAAACACAACTTGTAACAGTTGTTGTAAGGAGATATTGTAAGTTGATTGAGGACTGCCTACAGTAATAGCGGGAGAATCAGCACGTTAGAAGTCCCTGATCCAGATTGGGTCGGGGTAAATATTTTGAGTCTCTTTATGTACCATTTCACCCCTTAAAAACACCAGAGCATCGTTTTCCAGTGGGCCAGACACCACCACCACCCCAATTTGGCACAGGGGATGAATCCACCAAGCCACCCTCAAGCTGATGGGGGTTGTGTGCCTTCTGCTAAAAAAAAAAAAGAATCAAATCCTTCTCACCGGTGAAAAATTTTGAGCCGATGGAGGTAAACTAATACATCCACCATCTGACCTAAGAACATCCGAATCACCTAAGGAGAGAAACAAGAGAGCCGGTTTTAAAAAGAAGAGAGAGTTCTTGACTCACAATCAGAGAGGGCGGGGGAAACGAAATTATAATTTCATTTGACAAATGATAGTTTCAAGTTGACAAAAGGCGTGTGTTATTGCCCCTCCTGGAATCTCTCAAGGGATGGATCCGTTCTTCCTCCAAAGGATGCCAACGAAAATTGACTGATTGATTGATTAAGGACCTTTCCAGCAGGCTTCCAATAAGCAAAGACCGCATGATTCACTCATTCAACAACCACAACGATTTCCTTATCGACCGTTGCAGAAAAGGCCAGCTGCGGCTCCCTTCGCCACCGTCTGGTTCAGCGACGTTAATTCTGCTCCTTCATAAGTCGAGGAGGGCTGTATTTGCAATTTGCAATTTAAAAGAATTTGCTGCCGTGCGCTTTCAAGTCTGAGATTGGAACTACTTGGATTTAAGCCAGTTTGCAACCCGTCCCCTCTTCCCATGGATCCCGGTTAACAAAAGACACTGGCTGTGTTCGCCGAGCGTGCTTAGCTCAAACAAATCCACCAGGTTCCAAGAAGTAGATTGATTTCTACAAAAAAATAAAAATAAAAAACCCAAACAAATCCCGGAATTACAAACTGGATTTAAGCTGATTAAGCATGTTTGTTACAAACACGGGCCGATCTGCTTTGGCTACGGGGGAAACATCAGAACAGATTTACAAAGATTGTGACGGTTCCGCCAGCTTTGACTTCACCTTGTGCGGAAACTTCTCGTGCTTTAGCCTCTTCGCTTTGATACGCGAGAACAGATCCTCATGGTGAGAATGGTGCATCACCAGGCAAAGGAAGAGAGAAGAAATCTGAAAATAAGAAGGGTCGCGTTGATCAAAATCCAGATCCTTGGCAACCGGCTCATATTTATGACGTGATTCCCCCCCCTTTCGCAGCCTTCCGACAAGCAAAGTCAGCGGGGACACCTGATTCATTTAACAGCCCTGTTGCCGACTTAACAACGGCAGGGATTCACTGAACGAGATGGCGGCAAGAAAAGTCGTAAAATGGGGCAAAATTCACTTCACCACCGTCTTGCTTAGCAACAGATTTTGAGTTTCAGTTGTCGTAACTCGAGGACTAGCCGTGTTCAAATCCCCCAGCTCTTACACCCATTTTATTACAGCTATCATAGTGTATACAATTATCCTATCAATTCTGCTGAGGGGCAAATCCTCCAGCTGTTCCCCAGCCCCATTCAATTCTAAAAAAAACCTCAGGATGCTTGCAACTTCGGGGTTCCTATTCCTCACCTTGTTGTCCCAGATTATAAAGAATTCCTTGTAGGCACAAATATTCTTATGCTTTAGTTTCAACAGCTCCATCACCTGTAGGAAAAAAAAGGCCCATCGGAGGGGAGGGGAAATGGCCTTTTTTTCTAAGAACGACGTTGCAATGCTAAATTTGAAATCTGTGCCTAGATTCCTCTCACGTTTTTATGTGGTGCCTAAGTTGTTTGGATACTAAACCGCTGTAATAATGTCAGATACTAGTTGGCATGTCTGACAAAAGACAAATGGGAGAGAATTAAAAGTATACAATTAGTCCTGACTTAACAACCGTTTGTTTAATGACCGTTCAAAGTTAACAAGCACTCTGAAAAAAGTAAGTTATGATGGGTTTTCACACTTAAGCACACACATCCTGGCGTATGTTTTCCCAGGCACAACAGTCAAAGATCCTACATTATTCCACTGGATGGAATTTAAATAGAGGATAATCAAAACACGCCTACCTCTTTGAGAGCATCGTTCGCCTGATTTTCATCAATGCATTCGACCTGCCCGAAACAGACCCAGTCAAAACATGTAGAATCCAACACCAACTAAGAAACAAACGCATAAAGACATTTCCTCTTTTTCGAATACAGGTAGTCCTCAACTTGCAACAGTTCATTTAGCGACCGTTTAAAATGACAACGGCACTAAAAAAAAAGGGAGTTATGACTGTTTTTCACACCAAGGAACACTGCAGCCTCCCCCACGGACACACGATCAATGGACTCGTGTTCACGACGTGGCAACGGACTCGTGTTTACGACGGTTGCAGTGTCCCGGGATCACCTGATCCCCTCTTGCGACCTTCTGACCTAACCACTGTGGCAAGAAAAGTCATAAAATGCGACAAAAATCACTTAACAACCATCTTGCTTAGCAACACTTAAGTCATAATTCGAGGACTACCTGTAAAAGTTTCCTTTTCTCTGTCAAGCTGAGCATTTGACCAGACACAATATTCATTCCTGCCAGCGGCTGCTTTTAATTCCAGTTTTATGTTTGAAAGAAGCAGAAAGACTTTGGTGAACATTAAACAGAGCCTAAATAAAAGGCTGAACATCCACTTTAAATCTTTCAAAAGAGGCGGCAAGGCTAAACCCATCGATGAAGTCCCGGCTATGGCTAGGCTGATGGACCATAAACCTGATTTTGTTCCATTTATGAAGGAGTCAATAAAATCTGATCTTATTCTGAAAAATGCTCTGCCTGTGTTGTTTCGACCTGCGGGTTGGCCTCTGAGACAATTCCCAGGGATGTCTTTTGGGGAACTGCATCCTGTTGCCATGGCGACCCGCGTTTCCTTGCATCCCTCTCACCTTTTTCAACATGTATTTCTTTTGTGCGGTCTCTTTCCCTTTTACCATGGATTCCACCACCAGCATCGTTCCCAGAGCCCCTGGGGGCAGCTCCTTCACAATCTGCATCGGAAGCAAACAGATCCGATTTTAATAATAAGGCCCAGCTCATGCCTGATGCATCTGTCTGTCTACCTATCCATCTTTCTATATCTGTCTCATCTTTCTCTCAGTCTTGATCTGTCTATCCATCTCTCTTATCCATATCTATCTATCCATCCATCCATCTTATATCTTATCTATCTATCTATCTATCTATCTATCTATCTATCTATCTATCTATCTATCTATCTATTTATCCTCTTTTTATCTCATCTAATTACCTGCCCTCTCTATATCTATTTATCTAATCTGTCTATCTCATCTAATCTCTCTCAAACTTTACATCTATCTATCTATCTATCTATCTATCTATCTATCTATCTATCTATCTTTTGCCTAATCTATCTAACTGTATGTATGTACAGCTAGAGATATACACACACACGTGTGTACTGTATGTACATGCACACACACAATCGTGATTGGTTTTACACACTACACTAAACCATGGTTTCTTTAACTGTGGTTGATTGGATAAACAGGAACACAAGCTAAGGCATAAATAAATGACCCACATTATGGCACAATGTGGGCGGGTGTGATGCTATATATATAGTTTTAAGTGGTTTTTATTCTTTTTATCCAATCTTTATTCTTTTTAGCCTGGTGCCTTCCCCACTCAACCCAAATTTTAAATCTATAAATTTTAATATCATGTAAATCTTTCGATTTTCATTGCCGTTGTGTGGCTCTAACACACATCTCATTCCCAGTAGCCCTTCAAACTCAACAACACAAACCCTGCAGGAAAACCCATCCAAAGGACCAAGAGTGAGAAATTATGGCCTATTCATATTTTATATTCCCCCATCAGAAACTCACGCATGTGCCTTGGGTGGCTTCGTACAACCTGCTAAACCCGGGGCCATCCCCTCGGCTCCCCAAATACCGGATTTCTAAACAAATCAATAATTAAAACTGCCTCCTGGCCTGACCCACCAACCGCCCAGCTGTGTGAAGGGGGTTTAGTCTGGGTAGGGAGCAATCAAATCAAACTGAACAGAGCTGGAAGGGACCCTGGAGGTCTTCTAGTCCAACCCTTTGCTCAAGCAGGAGACCTGCCTAGACCATATCAGACAAGTGACCACCGCTACCCTCTTTTCAGAAACGAGTCTTTTCTCTTTCCTGGAAAAAAAAAAAGGGGGGGGAAGGGGGTCCAATGTCCTACTTCCCCCCCCCCCCGCCCGCCGCGAGTTTCGCCACCCCCGACCTGGTACTTCTCCATGGCTAAACAATCACGGGGCGGGGGCGTCGGGCGTAAACGGTTCTAGCCCCCTCCCCGCGGAGATCGTTCTTTCCTGCCCCTCCCTGACTGTTTTCCCCAGCCCTCCCCCCACACACACACCGGGAACCTTCTGACGATTGATTGATGGTTGATTGATCGATTTAGGAAAGGAATGCGGAAAGGGGGGAGGGCTGGGGAAAACAGTCAGGGAGGGGCAGGAAAGAACGATCTCCGCGGGGAGGGGGCTAGAACCGTTTACGCCCGACGCCCCCGCCCGCCGCGAGTTTCGCCACCCCCGACCTGGTACTTCTCCATGGCTAAACAATCACGGGGCGGGGGCGTCGGGCGTAAACGGTTCTAGCCCCCTCCCCGCGGAGATCGTTCTTTCCTGCCCCTCCCTGACTGTTTTCCCCAGCCCTCCCCCCTTTCCGCATTCCTTTCCTAAATCGATCAATCAACCATCAATCAATCGTCAGAAGGTTCCCGGTGTGTGTGTGGGGGGGGGTGGGAATTGAACTCGCGAAGAGATTCGCTCCGTGGTCTGGCAAAGGCGCAAAGTGCTTTTATTGAGCTCTCTCCCCCCCCCCCCCCCCCACCCCCCCCCCACAAACAAAATCTGTTAGGGGGGGGGGGGGGTCTTTTCCGTTTGGGAAAACTCCAAGGGGTCTTTGAGCCTCTGCAGAATTACTTGGAGGGACCGTTTGCAAAGGAAAGCAAAATGATCCGGAAACGGGGGCGCGGGGGAGGCTCTTCTCACTGTTAACCAGCGTTTTAGAGTTTGGAAACTCTGGTAACAACAGTAATAGAGGGAAGTGGAAGGAAGGAAGGAAGGAAGGAAGGAAGGAAGGAAGGAAGGAAGGA
>JAKJMR010000257.1:519961-535979 GCA_024449315.1 Daboia siamensis | reverse complement strand
GGAAGGAAGGAAGGAAGGAAGGAAGGAAGGAAGGAAGGAAGGAAGGAAGGAAGGAAGGAAGGAAGGAAGGACTTGAAACAAACTTCAACAGACTCTTGAAATGATACATGGATATTGAGTCCAAAATAATAGCCTTAAATATATCAGAAGCAGAATATCAGCTAAAGAGCTGACTTGAAAGTTAAAGATGGGAAATTAAAAGGCCCGGATAAAACAGAATATTTGTAATTCAGCCTGGTGCTCTCTGAGCTTGGTTGTTTTCCTGATACCCAACAAGGTAACATCATCAGTGCTAGCTAGAACACTACCAAGTTCAAAGAGCACGAAGGACCTCAGAAATTATAATTGTGTTAAAGCTAAAGACGCAGAGAACCGCTAAATTAATTCTTTGCATCCATCTTCATCGCAGGAAAATATAGGCACGGCGTACTTCTACCTAAATTAACTTTTTTTTTCCTTTCAGATAGGGTGTTTTAAGAACAGGTAAAGGTAAAGGTAAAGGTTCCCCCGCACATGCGTGCGAGTTGTTCCCGACTCTAGGGGCCGGTGCTCATCTCCGTTTCAAAGCCGAAGAGCCAGCGCTTGTCCGAGGACGTCTCCGTGGTCATGTGGCCGGCATGACTAGACGCCAAAGGCGCACGGAACGCTGTTACCTTCCCACCGGAGTGGTCGCTATTTTTCTACTTGCGTTTTGACGTGCTTTCGAACTGCTAGGTTGGCAGAAGCTGGGATGAGTAACAGGCGCTCACTCTGCTACGCGGCACTCGGGATTCGACCCGCCAAACTGCCGACCTTCTGATCGACAAACTCAGCGTCCTAACCCACTGAGCCACCGCGTCCCTTTTTTTAAGAACAGAAGGAGGGCGAAAGACAATGGTCAGCTTTATTAACCAATCAAACATTAACCGATTATCGAGTCCACAGGATAACTTGGGAAAAAGGAAACAAGTTAAAATATTACTGTCCCTGAAATGAGGAATGTCATTTAGCCTCAGCATTAAAATGGCACCAAAAGAACTTGCGAAGATCCTGGAAATTACAGACCAGTCCAACAGACCAGTCTCCTGCCTGAGCAGGGGGTTGGACTAGATGACCTCCAAGGTCCCTTCCAACTTTATTATTATTATTATTTATTATAGTTTATTTTAACATCTGTTCCAGGTAAGCGGATGGACACATCATGGAAGAAAGACAGATTTCTTAAGCAAGCTATTTACTAGGGGAATATTTTGGTTGGAAGAGAGGTGACTTTTGGCAAGGTAAATTGTACCACCCACTTCTTTTAGTACGTTAATAAGCACATAAACACAGGTCACTTTGTGGGAACTCTTATTTTTGGACTTTTGGAGAAGTTTGACTGATGGGTTCGCCTGTCACACTACGCCATAATGTGTTTTGCCTTGCTTTGGCGCGCCCGTTGAAGCCAACTCTATAGGCAGTCCTCGATTTACGTCCACAATTAAGCCCCAAATCGCTAAGCAAGACGTTAAGTCAGGTTTGCCCCATGTGATGGCCTTTCTTCCCCCAGTTGGCTGTCTGTCTTGATAGGTGGCCCCAAGTGCCAAATCCAGCCTAAACATCCGGTTGGCTGACATGAGAGGTGGATCAAAATGCCAAATGCAGTCCAAAACATATCTGGCCGGCATGACTTGACGGGGAATCCAAATGCCCAAATCCCATATCCAGCATAAACACCCCCGACTTGATAAGGGGGAGTCAAAATGTCCAAACATCTGCCTGGGATGACTTGACAGCTAGGCCCCAAATGGGAAACCCTGCCCAAACATCTGTCTGGCTGAGTCGATCTGGGAGAGGCCCCATAAATATCTGACCCACCCCACCCCACCCCCACCCCCACTCGACCGTCCGCGATCTGCGCTTTTTCTCTTCGCTTCAGAAATTTGGGGACACCCCAGCCTCTCCCGGCCGAGCGGCTCGGCGCTTTTGCGCACCGGGCGGAGCGCGCGTTTTTACGCGCGGCGCATCTCTCCAGCCTTGGGCGCCGCAGGCGGCGGCGGCGGCGGTGGATCCCCGCCTGGGCGGGACGAGACGGGGCCGGGCTTCCCTTCTCTGCCCGCCTCCCGTGGGTCTGGCCCTCCGTCCGCCCGCCCTCCCTCCCTGCCGGCTGCTCGGGCCCTCGCGCGGTTCCTTTAAGGATCGGCCTACGTGGCACAGCCCAGGCGAGGCGAGGCGAGCGCGGCGGCTCCGCCACTTCCTGGGCAATCGCGGCAGCGGCGGCGGCAGCAGCAGCGCTCCAAGAGCCGGGGGGGCGGGTGCCTACAAATCGGCTTTCCCAGCAGATTTTTCTTTCTCCCCACCCCCCCACCCCCCCGCGCCCCCCAAAGAAAGAGGAAAAACCAGCCATGGGCAACAACGACCTGATGGGCAGCGCCGAGGATTTTGCAGACCAGGTGGGGCTTGGGCTTGGATCGGAAGGGCTCCCGCGTCCGGCCAAGTGGCAGGGCAGGTGGGTAGGTGGGTGGGTGGGCTTTCTGGACCCTTTGGTTTGCAAAGAGGCGGGGGAGGGAAACGTGGGAGATGGGAGGGAGGGTCAGAGGGTGGGGGGTTTCCCGTGTCCCCCCTCCCCACTCCCAACCTCTTCCCGGGCCGTTTCCATCGCTCTTTTTGCGTTCCACTTTTTTTTTTTTTTTTGGCCTGGCATTGAAAGTGATTGTGTGTCCCATGGCCTGGCCGGCTTGTAAAATTATCCCTCTGCGGGGAAAAAAATAAAATAAACAAAAATAAACAAATACATAAAGCGAAAACGGAAGGCAGGAAGGTCTAGAGGTCCCTTTTGTAGTGGGGGAGCGGCGGGGCGTGGGGAGCAGGGCTCTCCCCCATCCAGAGCTGACCCTGCATTTGGGGAGCCGGGTGGGGTGGGGTGGGGGTAGCCAGGCAGTTGCCCCCAGCTCTCTCTGGAGCTGACTGGGGTGGTTTGCCTGAACAAAAGCCTTCTTTTTTTAAAAAAAAAGAAGGATGATGGGGGAAAAAGAGGCCCACTCCAAGCAAAGATGGCCAGCGCTAACCGTGGTTGCTGAATAAGCTTTGGTTTAGCCTGACACGCAGCCTGGGCTGTAAACCAGGGCTTCGGAACAAGCGATGGTCTAGGGGGTTCTGCAAAATGCACACGCTCCTCTACAAAATGGTAGATCCGGCCTAACAGACCTGGCCATTGGATTTTTTTTTTTTTTTTTTTTTTTTGGTCTTTCTTCATCTTTTATAGCGCTGAGGAATTGGAGCCACTTCCCAGAATTTAACCTGGTTTGACGTGGGATCTAGGTTGGTTAGTTTTTCCACGCCTGCTTTTTGAATGCCCTGGATTACGGCTCTTCCTTGCTCACATTTAGCTGATGGGGCGCACGATGGGAACAGGTGGTCCTCACCACGCAACCAGAATTTGTGTCCTTAGCTAAGCCAGGTGGTTGCTAAGTGACCGGGTGCCATCATAACTTTGAACGGTCGCTAAATGAACTGCACGCATGCTTTGCTGGATAAGGATTAATCTTAGTTCTTAAAAAAAAAAAAAATCACATTGCGCTGAGTAAGATAAGCTGACAGGACGCAAAACAAGGTTTATAAAACCGTCCTGCTCAGTCTTCTCTGTGAATAAAATGAATGAAAATGTCCTCGGCTTCCTTCGCGCCAGTGTTTTAGAAGGATTGTCTTGGTGCAATTTGCCCCAACTCCCCCTACCCCACCCCCACCCCCCATGGCATCCTATGAGCAGGGCAAAAAGTTAGGTCAGGCTGCCTTTTTTTGGCTTGCCTTTTTTCTTTTTTTTTTTAATGAGTATTCTTCTGCCGTTGAAAAGTAAACACGAACAATGAAAAACATAAAAGTCTAGTCAAGGCCTGGCAAGAAGAGCCTTGCCAATAATCTGTGATCATGGAAAGGATCCAAAAGGTGACCTGGCTGGTCTTTTTTTTTTCCTAGGCTATACTTTTTTTAAAAAAAAAAAATCTACAATTTGACCTTTTCAGCATATGATATATAAACTGAATTTGGGGAGTCTTTAGGGCCCTCTGAGTTTGGTTGTTTTGTTGCAGACATTTCAATACCCAACTAGGTAACATCATCAGTGCTACCTGAGGCTGGTTGGATAATGAAACGTCTGCAAGAAAACCACCAAGCTCAGAGACTACCAAGAATATCCTTCCCCAAATCCTACTCTGTTGTAGCCCTGATGTTGTTACCTAGTTGGGTAAACAAATGTCTACAAGAAAACAACCATGCACAGAGAGCACCAAGGTCCCCGCAATCCTCCCGCTCCTTCCTCCTCCTCCTCCTCCTCCTCCTCCTCCTCCTCTTCACACACCCCCAGTCCCTTCTAATACTGATAATGTTCCCTAGTTGGGTCATGAAACATCTTTTAAACAAACCCACCAAGCTCAGAGAGCACCAAGGACCCCTCATTTCAACCCTGGGCTACAAATATCCTCATCTATTGATAAACTGGGTTTATTTAATTAGCAACGTAGGTCTGACACCGCAACCTACACTAGTGTGACCAGGATCACTTTGCCCCATTTCGTGTCTGTTCACTGTGGGCTAATTCACACAACATGCTGAGCCCCTAAACATTCACCAAAAAAGGTCCCTTTCAATAAATGTATGAGCTCGGCTGTCTTCTCAAAGCAAACCCCACAATGGCAGTAAACCTAACATTTCGAGCCACAGAAACAGTCACAATGAACCACGTTCTCATGTCTTTGGTTTGTTATCAGTGTGTTTGCTGTGTTTATTTGTTCTTTCGTGCTGTTGATTCCTCTCCAGGCCTCTGTTTACATTGCTAGCACAATATCAGCGACAGGAACTGCATAAAGTTAGGTTTGCCCTTAACTTGGACAGATTAATTTATCATTAATTGATTGATCTGCTCCAGCCATTTCATCGGCAGCCAAAGAAGACCCGGCTGCTTTAAAACTGCTGTTAGAAAAATAACAGCTCAATAACTACAAACAAACAAACAAACAAACAAATAAATAAATAAATGCAGATAATCCACGACTTACGGCAGCCGAACCCCAACATTTTCCATTGCTAAGCAAGAAAGTTTTAAAATGAGTTTTCCTCCGTTTTACGACCTTTCTTGCCACAGTCTTTTAAGTGAATCATTGCAGTTGTAAAGTGTCCGAATCTTGGATCACGCGACCACAGGGAGACTGCAACAGCCGTAAGTGTGCAAAACCACCCTGAGTCCCTTTTTTTTCAGTGCCATTTTAACTTCAGTCACGAGATGAACTGTTGCAAATCAGGGAGCGCCCATATTGGGTTTAGCAAGCCATCTTTGCTTGTGGTTACATCTGAAGAGGCTCTCTACGGCTTTCGTTGCGTGCAGAGACGTCTTCAGCAAGATTTGATCTTGTTTCCGCTTTTCTGCTAAGCATATCTAACCATTGTAGATGGTTGCGTCCTGTTGTAAAGTCAGAACACCTTCCTCTGTGTTTCAAAAGTCACTGGATGGTGAGATGGGCTTAAATATCCATTTTACTGAGAAATAAAATAAAACATGTTTTGAGGTGGCCCAGGGTTAACTGTGGGGTTTGAACACGCAGATTCCTATCTGTATAATTTTTAATCCATATGATCCATCTGTATAACTTTATGTTTTATTTGGGGAGTCCCCAATCTTTCCAAGAAGATGGTGCTTTTGTTCAGAGAGAATGACTGTTTTGAAATAGGGCGTATCTGAAAAGTCTTATGATCTTGGGGATGGATCTTGGCTTGATTTTATAGAGAGGGTTTGATGACGTGAAGGAAGCCCTCAACTTGCAACGGTTTGTTTACCGACTGAAGTCGCAACACCCCTAAACAAAGTGACTTAGTAAGTCCTCACACTTACAACTGTTCACAGCATCCCTATGTCATCAAAATGTAGGCGTTTAGGCAACCAGTATTTATGATGGTTGCAACATCCCGGTGTTTGTGTGTGTGTGTGTGTGTGTGTGATGTGATTGCCATTTGCAACCTTCCCAAGCAAAGTGAATGGGGAAGCCAGATTCATTTAAGCGCTGCAGTGATTCGCTTAACAGCTGCGGCAAAAAGGTCATAATTCGGGCACTACTCATAATAACCATTTTGCTTAGCAATGGAAGGAAAAATGGGGGGCAAATGATAGAAACCAAGAAAACATGCATTACATCTTTTTTTTTCTCTCTCTCCTTGTGCAATCATTGTACTGTATAATTAGTCCGATTTTGCAAGCACGTAGTTGCTGGCCGTGTTTTAACCTTGCAAAAAATCTTTTTTCAGCTACTGTACTTCTGCTGTCTGAGGCATAATCCACAGTGTAAAGGGTTTTTTTTTTCTTTGTTGGGGGGGGGGGAGTTATAACCATAAGGGCTAGAAACCTGTTCCTTCAAAAACCACAAATCCTTAAAGCTAATAAAAAATTCTAGTATTGATGCGAGCAAGGTGTTTCTCTCTCTCTCTCTCTCTCTCTCTCTCCAGTCTCTTTGAAGAAACTCAAGATTCTTCACAAATCTGATTTGGCTTCTTGGAAGAAAATCAAAACGATTGGCACGCAAAGTGCAATGCGGAGAGATTTTTGTCACCTTTGAAAACCCAGTGCAGGCTTTTTAATTGTAGGAAAGGGAGCACGGGAATTAAGCTGGCGCTTTTGTAGTAGTAGCATTATAAATTGCAAATGGAGACACGGCAGAGGACTGCGAATGGCTGCTGAGCCTCCAAAATGCAAACCTGTGAATTTCAAATCCAGGCCACCCGTATCCCCAGAGAAGTCCATCAGTCGTAAGTTGAGGACTGCCTGTATCCTTAAGTGAAAAATTCCACCCTAAGCTTGGCAGTGGTAAATATAGTTATTCCTCGACTCAACTGTTCATTTAGTGAACAATGGAAAAAAGGGACTTACGACCCTTTTTCACACTTACGACTGTTGCAGCGTTCCCCCTGTGGTCACGGGATCAAAATCCGGCCGCTGGGCAGCTGACTCGTATGTACGACGGTTGCAGCTTCCTGGGGTCACATGATCCCCTTTGGCGTCCTTCTGACGAGAAAAGCCAAATGGAAAAACCCAGATTCGCTTAAGAACCGGTTTTACCAACTTAAGGACCGGCGATTCGCTTAGCAACGGAGGCAAGAAAGGTGGTTAAAATGGGGCAAAACTCACTTAAGCAAATGCCTCACTTGGCACTGAAAATGTGGGGCTCGGCTGTGATCATAAGTTGAGGACTACTTAGAATGACGCAGGAGATGTCCTCATGATTTGCACCGCCAAGATCTGACGGAGGACGGGGAAGGGGAGAAGGACCTACTTGATCCTTTGCTGATGTTTCTGGGGTTTTATTGGGAAGCAAATAGAGCACCATGGGATCTGGCCTTTCGCCCTTCCTTGATTTGTCCTTCGTTTGATTTCTCGGGACAGTTCTTGCGGGTGACGAAGCAATACCTTCCCCATGTGGCCCGGCTCTGTCTGATCAGCACCTTCCTGGAAGACGGGATTCGCATGTGGTTCCAGTGGAGCGAGCAGAGAGATTACATCAACAGCACGTGGAACTGCGGCTACCTGCTGGCCTCCATCTTTGTCTTCATTAACCTCTTTGGGCAATTGAGTAAGTGGCCCCCGGGGCTCGGGGTTTACACCAGCTGGGTTTCTCCGGGGGCGCAATCCAGGAATTCGAACCTAGAAGCCGGAGCTGTGGCCCCACCTACTCAGGAGACCGTTTTGTTTCTTTGTTTGTATCCCACCTGTATTATTCTTACAAACAGCCCAAGGCGCCAACGTGCCTAATACTTCTTCCTCTTCCCCTTTTCCCCACAACAACAGCCCTGTGAGGTAGGTTGGGCTGAGAGAGAAGGGACTGCCCAAAGTCACCCAGCCAGCTTTTTCATGCTAAGGCGGGGTTTGAACTCGCCGTCCCCTGGGGAGTGGCCCAAAGTCACTCAGATGCCTAAGGTGGGACTAGAACTCACTGTCTCCCGGTGATTGGCCCAGAGTTACTCAGCTGGCTTTCATTGGCTAAGTCGGGACTAGAACTCACAACCTCCCGGTGATTGGCCCAAAGTCACCCAGCTTGCTTTTATTGGCTACGGCAGGAATTGAACTCACGATCTCTCTGCTGTCTAGACCAAACTGTCTCATTTCATCATCACTTCGGGTTTAGCTTGAGAGAGAGTGGACAGGTTCCTGGGTGGGAAACTAGTGGATATTTTATTGATGGGCACATACTGCAGCGGGCAGAGCAAGGACATTTGATTTTTTTTCTGAGTTGACTTCACAACTGCGTCAGCGAAGGTCATAAAATGGGGCGAAATCAACTGTCTCGCTGAGCGACAGAAACGTTGGCCTCAGTTGTGTTTCTAAGTTGAGCACTTACCTGCATTCTTACATTTTCCTTCTAGGCGGTTGCATTCTCGTGCTGAGCAGGAATTTTGTCCAATATGCCTGCTTTGGATTATTCGGAATTATTGCATTACAGGTGAGAAACCTCGCCAATTTCTCCTTTCCAAAACCTGTCTCGGAAAACGGGATTGAAGTGGGGCTCTGAGCAGACGGGTGAATATATTTCAGGTTTTCATTGTTTTCTCTTTTTTTTATTCCCCCCCCCCCAGACAATTGCGTACAGCATTTTATGGGACTTGAAGTTTTTGATGAGGTATGTCTCACTTTGCGTTGCTTCACACACACTTATTCTAAGCGAGTTTAGAACCCCTGGCAAACCAATCTTGTAGCACCCGGTCCAAAAACAAATAAATAAAAATTCGGGACTAGAACTCTCAATCTCCTAGGGATTGGCCCAAAGTCACCTAGCTGCTTTCGTGCCTAAGGTGGAACTAGAACTCACTGTCTCCTGGTGTTCGGCCCAAAAGTCAGCCAGCCACTTTCATGCCTAAGGCAGAACTGGAACTCCTCGACTCCTGGTGTTCGGCCCAAAGTCACCCAGCTGGCTTCCACAGATAAAGCAAGACTAGAACTCACCGTCGCCCAGTTTCCAGGCTGGTGCCTTAACACCTAGACAAAATCGGCTCTTTAATTGAACTGCCTTGCCTGTCAGATTTACGGTCTTTTAAAATGATCCCCAAAGGAGACAGGAAACCCACCCCCCCAGAAGGATAGGGCATGTAGTCTGGAAACATTTTCACCTCTGTGGACCTGGGTGGAAAGGTTTTTGCGAGTTTGCTTGTGCCAAATATTATGATTTTGGTTTTTTGGGGGGGTGTCTCTTCTCTTTCTCCCTGCAGAAATCTTGCCCTAGGAGGGGGTTTGCTGCTGCTGCTGGCGGAGTCTCGGTCGGAAGGGAAAAGCATGTTTGCCGGGGTACCCACCATGCGGGAAAGCTCCCCGAAGCAATACATGCAGCTTGGGGGACGAGTGCTTCTAGTCCTCATGTTTATGACCCTCCTGCATTTAGATGTTAGCTTCTTTTCGGTAAGTGCCTAACATAATTGAAGGTACAGAGTTCCTGGGCTTCTGTCCCGCTCCATCAGTTCCACAAGATGGAAAGAGTCCTCAAAGTTATGATGTGTCGCTTAGCAACTGTTTGAAGTTACGACAGGTATCATCTGACCTCGGTTTTTTTATTATTATAACTATAATTATAATGCTAAAATTATAACTGGGTGGCTCGTAACGTCCAAAATGCAAGGTGCTAAAGCCTTAGATGTTAAAATTGAACAGAAATGTGTTTATTCCATTGATGGAGAGATACATTTATACATTTGAGACGGTATTAAATCTGAATTCCAGGCGTTTGTTCCCCTCTTGATGGGGTTTATTTGGACTGAGTAAGCGGTCAAAACACACAGGTGGTCCTCGGCTTACGACCGCAATGGAGTCCCTAAATTTCTGTCGCTAAGCGAAACATCGCTTAAGCACGTTTTGCCCCATTTCACAGCTTTTCTGGCCACCGTTGTTAAGGGAATCACTGCAGTTGTTCAGTTAGTAACACGGTTGTTAAGTGGATCAGGCTTCCCCATTGACTTTGCTTGTCAGGTCGCAAAAGAGGATCATGTGACCCCGGGCCACTGCGACCATCATAAATACAAGTCAGTGGCCAAGAATCTAAATTTGGATCGCGTGACCCTGGGGGACGCTGCAACGGTTGTAGGTTTGAAAAACGGTCACAAGTCACATTTTTTCAGTGCTGTAACTTCCAACAGTCACTAAGTGGTCACTAACGGACTACCTACAGCTCTCCAAGGCCAGATGTGTTGACCTTCAGCAAGTCCCCAACAAACTTGACCATTGTTGGTTGGGAAGGCCACACATCTGGAAGTTGGCCAATTTGGAAAACCCTGAGGGAGAAGCAAGCCTTTCTTTTTTCTTTTTTTGTGGGGGTGTGTGTGTCCGTTTCTGCCTAGCTCTTATTCATGGTCTGTTGTTCCTGGTTGCCACAGATCCTGCAGAACATGGTGGGCACGGCGCTGATCATCCTGGTGGCCATCGGGTTCAAGACAAAGCTGGCGGCCTTGACTCTGGTCATCTGGCTCTTTGCCATCAATCTGTACTTCAACGCTTTTTGGACTGTCCCGGTCTACAAGCCTATGCACGACTTCCTCAAGTACGACTTTTTCCAAACCATGTCGGTCATCGGAGGCCTGCTTCTCGTGGTGGCCCTGGGCCCCGGCGGCGTCTCCATGGACGAGAAGAAGAAGGAATGGTAGAGAAGAACGGAGGAATGGGGAGGAGAGAAAAAAAGGAACACAGCGTCTCGGCATCCGGGAACCGACTCAACAGTTTTGGGAATTAAAAACGAAAACAATTTACAAGCATTGGCAAGCATTTACACCGGTGCTTCTTCACCCCCCACCACCCTTTTTAAAGGCACAATCTCTTTTTTCTTTTTCTTTTTTTTTTTTAAAAAGGTGATTCCCGTTGCCAAGTTCTTCTTCATTCAAGAACTTTTTGTCTCGCATTTTTTCTTGTATAATCTCCTGGGGGGGGAAAAAAAAAATTGGAACGAAGAAGCGGCCATAGTCTGCCACAGCTGAATTTCTTTTGACAACTGTTTTTTTTCCAGGGGGGGTGGTTTTTTCCCCCCCTTAAATTTAAAAACTGTTGTGATCCGATAACCTTTCAGTGTGACGGGTGTTCCATCTTGTATTTTTAAGGTTTTTTTTGTTTTTGTTTTTGGTTGACCCTCAAGTTGTAATTAAATGAAATCACATCCCAGATGGAGAACAGACCATCCAAGTTATAAATCTTAATGGTTAGTCCGAAAGAGAATTTTTTACATTACTGCAGCGCTTGAAAATATTCATTCTGTGACACATCGGAACAAAATCAGGATCTCTCCAGCCACCTTTTAACTCGGGAAATATTTCCTGCAACAAATGTACTGTAATCCTCGACTTCCGCCCACAACCCAGCACCCAAATTTGTTGTTAAGCGAGACAGTTCTTAGGTGAATTTTGCCCCATTTTACACCCTTGCCATGGTTCTTAAATGAATCACTGTAGTTGTGAATGTGGTTAAGTGAATTTGGCTTTTCCGGGTCACAGAAGGGGATCACATGACCCCGGGACACTGTAACCGTCATAAATGTGAGTCAAGCTGCATTTCAAAGCCGTGATTCGATTCTGAACAAGATATTTGCAAAGGGAGCTACCACCCATGGGTCCCTTGAGCAGACATCAAAATTACTTTCAAAGTCAATTGGATGCTTCATCTTGGAGCTGAAAACTCTTATTAGCCAGAGGTGGAACTACAGGAAGTCCTCAAGTTAATTTAACGGTGGCAAGAAAAGTCGTAAGATGGGGCAAAAGCTGCTTGACAACCGCCTCACCAACATACATTTTGGGCTCCCTTGTTGTAAGTTGAGGACTAGCTATAATTTATCTCCTGCTTCAGTGTTCCCTGGTATCAGCTGTCTAGGCGTAGTGACCTTTTACTGCTCCAAACATTTTATACTGCACAAAAGTTTTCAGACCTCTAATCTAATTGTACTGGAAGGCAGAGCTGGGACGTTAAAACTGAAAACATTTTGTGGCGCCTTCTTTTCCAAGTTCAATGTCAAACACACAACTTTTGGCTTAGACACCAGGCAGCTTCTTTGTTAAGGTGCGCTCTTGTTTATTACAATTTTTAAACCAGCAATGTTCGCCTCTCCCTCCCCCCACCACTCCCTCTTTCTAAGAAAAATCTTAGAAAAACAAGTATTATTTGGCCTTTATCTGTAATTGTTCGCTGCCTAGAGGCAGCCAGAATTAGCAATTGAATAAAAATTTGGGGTTCTGACAAACCGGATTTCCTTGTGGCAATTTTGCCCTTGACTGTCAAAGTGAAGAATTCAGAAACGCGGTAGAGTTGAACAACTTTATATAATCGGAAGAACAGTAACATGTATACAATTCCCACCCCCCACACACACACAAAAGGACCATGCTTAAATAAAATGCAACATGCTCAAGTTCTAACGATAGTCTTCTCGCCGCACAAACTGTAGCTTGACCCATCAGAAAGACTGAGTTCCTGTTAATGACTCTTCCGAAGCTTTTTAGATTTTCTGTTCCACTTTTTGAATTTCTTCTTTTGAGGGCTGACTTGTTTCTGGACCGACAAAGAGGGGGTGAAAAAAGGCAGACAGTAAGTGGAAACTTGTAAAGAAATTGTTCTTTAAAGAAGTTTCTAAGCCTCATGAGGATGGTCCAAAGACTTACTAACTGGCAATCCAAGGCTAGTTCTTGTATATGTTGCTGAGAAAAAGTCCTCAGTATGTTTACAATTATATGCTGCCCCCGCTCAGCTAATTTTTAAAAGGGAAGCAGAGGAATGTCTAGCCTTCTGTTCCAGAATCATCTCACTACTAAAAATATTACCTTCTATTTAACCTGAGCACTCCTGGGAATATAAGAAAGGTTATTTAAATTCTGCAAATCCTGGATCGTGTCAACAGCGAACAGTGTCTTGTCTGTGTAAGAACGAATGTGTGAAGAATTGGAAAACAGCGATCACTTTTGATATATAAATAGCATTAACGGTGGGAAGGAATGGGACTATCCCCAAATTCCTAACGGGCCAGAAATGGATGCAATGTAAGCAGAGCTTAAAAGGAACGTGCAACTCCTAAGTCTTAACCTAACTTAGCAAAAGGTGAGCACGAACACAACCACGGACGTCAAACTGTCCGGCTTTACCTTTCTCCTTTTCGTGGCTCTCTGCGAATCAACCTCCATCGCTTCGACCTGGCTGCCGTTTTCCACCACCGGCCTGGAGGCCTCTTCGTCACTGTCGCTCATAAATTCGTGGAGGGTGGTCTCCTTGCCCACGGCATTTTTTCTTTCGAACAGTTCAGCTTTGAAAATAAGCACTAGACATTAATGTTTAAACATTTAACGTTAAATGTAAACATTTTAAAAAAATCATCCCTTAAAATCAACACCAGAAGTTTTCTTATAATTTCTGCCTCTGGAAACCAGCCTTGGTGGCATAAAACCTAAGAGGTTTTTAAGAAAATAGCTGTTAGCGAGTAAGATCCCATTGCGAGCAACAGAGTTAAAATATTTTTATTTATTTATTTATTGGATTTATCTGTCCTGGCCTTCTCGTCTGGAGACAACAATCCCGGGCGGCTTAGAAAACATTAAATACCAGAAGCATTGAAAAGATAAAACAGTAATAACATTCGTCATAGTTACAGTTAAAAGCTTATCAGTAAAAAAAGGGAACAGGAATATCAACCAATGCTCGCATCCAGATGTTGTTCTTTCGGCCTTCTAGTTCACTTACCTGGGTATAAGTCGCTCAGGCTGTCGTCGGTTTCGTTGCCCCCTTCATCGCTGGCGGGAGGTTCCCAGAACGCCCCTCTCGGCTTCCCCTTCCCTTTGCAAAGGCCGTCGCCCGTTTCTTGCCGTGGCCGTCGGCGTTTCTGCAAGAGGCAAGCCGGGACGTACTCCAGCCCCTCTTTCTGACATTCTTCATCTGTAAAGAGGAGAGAGAAAATGATCTGACTGGAAAGAGTTCAGGCTCTTTCCATTCCACCTTTTCAAGCCACCAGTGCTAAAAGTAGAACCTGTGCGTCTGGGGCAGTCTATCCTGCGATACCCAACACCCCTTGCCTGCTTCTCTCCCTTTGGAGGAAAGTTTTCTTCTCCCTTTGCCTTTGGATACAACATCAAGGATTGGAGCAGGTGATCTAACCACCTCCTGGGGTAGGTTGACGAAGCAGAGGAAACGAACCGTTTTGAGAAAAGACGCCGTTCTTGGGATGAAAAAAAGAAGGAAAAAAAAAACCCACTTTACTGCCAACTCACATTGTCGAAGTGCTTTCTGATAACGCCGGCCTTGGACGTGACGGAGAACATGCTCCGGGATCTTATTGAGGTGACGCAGGGTCAGTTTGCAGAAAAGTTGATTCCTAGGAGAAAGAAAAAGGAAGGAAGGAAGAAAAAAAAGAAAGAACTTTTACTTATGAAAAAGACTGAATATTAAATGAATACTGTACAGACATGGTCATTCGTCCACATAACCTTCTAATCTGGCTGGGATTTTTGCAAGTTGTGATCCCAGGATGCTATTTGTGGTGTGTAACTAAAGGAGAAGGTGGAAACTGGATCACTCCGCTGCATATTGTGCTACACCGCAGCTAAACAAACCGCCCATCAAACCCTGCCATAAATCCATCCCACTAACTTGTCACATCTTTTGCTCGATTTGAGCACAACCCATCCCAGGCTGCCTCCCGCAGGAACCTCAGTCTGAGCTAACTACGGTCAAGCGTAATGCACAAACTCAGCCGTTTCCCCTGCTTGGACACCATTTGTGAACCACACGTACGGATATTTGGTGCTGGGCACAATGTGCGGTTCGTACTCGCTGTAGTCCAAGACACCTGGGGCCTTGCTCAAACGCAGGTATTTCTTCCCAGCTGCAAAAGCCTGCAGGTCAGGCAATCGGCAAGGTAGTTCATGACCGGTCAACGTGCAGCGGACCTGGAGGAGAAAGGCACGGTAAACAAAGACCGATTTGAATGGAGCTCTGTGGTTTGGCCACTCCTGGGATTTCTGAGTGGTGGCCCATCCAGGTGTCCATCAGCCCAGACTTCTTGAGCTTTGGAGACCAGCGGAGGCCGGCTAGGTGCTGCCAAGCCAACATGCCCTCAGGAACAGCCTGCCTAAGCCAAGACCAGTTCAAATTGAATTTTCCACTTTGGTGCAACCCGGTGGGACTTCCGAGTGGTCTCCCGTCCATCAGCCCAGCTGTTTTTAGAGCTTTGGAGGCCGGACAAGGCAGGGCAGGTGCCGCCAAGCCATCCTCTCCACCAGAGTTGCCTCCTTAAGCCGAGACCAATTCGCATGCAACTTCCCAGCCTGGGCAGCAGGGATCTCCCAGTGGTCTCCCCTCCACCAAGCTGTTTCGAGCTGCCGAAGCTGGACCAGGCAGGGCAGGCGCCGCCAAGCCAGCCTGCCCCAGCTTGCACCAAGCCTCCAAAACCCCGCCTCCCTTGGGATCTCCGCGTGGTCTCCCATCCAACCCTCCCCTTGCTCCGCAGCGCCGGACCGGCGAGCGCCCATCACCTTTTTCCCCGGAGGGAGGACGCGCAAGCTCGGGTGCCGCTGCAGGAACCGCTCCAGCTCGGACGAGCCGGGCTCAGCTTCCCCCTGCCCGCGCGGCGCTTCCGCCATGCTTTCGCGCCGCACCGGAAGCCGCGGCGGCGCGACCCGGAAGCCCTCACCCGCTGACCCCCTCCTCCCACCCAGGCAACATGGCGGCGTGGCGGCGGTTACTAAGCGACGGGGGATTCCGGGGCGCTCTCCGGAGGCTCCGGGTGAGGGAAGCCGAGGCGCCCCGGCCGTAATAATATCCGCCCCTCGCAGGCGGCCGCCCGGCAGGTCGAGCCTCGTTCGTCGGCTGCGATGGGGCCGTTTGACCTTGCCCGGCAGCCGCCTTCAGCTCGGCGGGGCTTGGGACGGGGCTGTTCGGAAGGCCCCCCTGGGGAGTTATGGGCATTGGAGTGCCAACTATATGGGTAGGGGTTCAGTGGCATGGGAGTTGGAAATTCCCCCATGGGGAATTATGGGCATTGGAGTTCCAACTATATTGGGGGGGCGCGAGTTTCAG
>JAKJMR010000257.1:498154-519951 GCA_024449315.1 Daboia siamensis | reverse complement strand
GTATGGGAGTTGGAAATGCCCCCGTGGGGAGTTATGGGCATTGGAGTGCCAAACAATTGGAGGGCGCTAGCTTTCAGTGGCAAGGGTCATTTGAAAGCCTGTGGGCATTAAGGTTCCAAGCAGCTGGAAAGCCTGAGCTTGGCTCTCTTAACAGCCCTGCAAGGTAGGCTGGGGCTTCTTCTCAACAAGTTGAGGGGCTGGGTTGAAGTTCACTGTCAGTGCGTGGAATAAATTGAAATGTATTGGCTTTGGGGTTTCTTTTCCCATCCTTCCTTCCTTCCGTCTGCTCTTTTCCTTCAGTTCTCCTGCCTGGATGATGGAAGGAGGTCCTTTGCCCGCTGCTGTCGGAAAGATGCCTTACAGCAACCACCGAGTGAGTTGTGAAACAACCTGGTGTTTTGTTTTAGGAAAAAACCCTATGTTTTTTTAAACAAAAACACTGTTGCTTTATATTTCTATTCATTCATCCAATTTCTCTAGCCACTCAGCTCAGTCAAGGGACTCTGGGCAACTTGCAATTCTAAAAATTACAAAAACCACGGGAAACACATTCAAACAGTAAAAACATCCATGCAACAAACAAATGCAAATAGCAGCCCTGTTGCTTATTCTATACTGCCCATCTGCCTAAGTGAATCTGGGCAGCTTACAATAAAATATTCAGTGGTATGGTATCATTAATAAACTGCCCAGAGTCAGCTGGTTAAGATGAGTGGGGTATAAATTTGAGAAATAAACCGGATGCCACCTCTGAGTTTTTACAAATAGCTTTGCCACTAATCATATTTTTTTTCTCCTCCCCCCCCACCCCCAAAGAGATTTGCTGGAGACTTTGTCCAGTGAGAAACTTTGCCTCAACTGCTACTGCCCGCTCCACAGAAGAAAACATACTAAAATGGGGACTTCTGCTCATCCCAATAGGTTCATTTTTCCTTGGATCTTGGCAGGTATACATTGTTGAAGTAAAGGCTGGCTCTTTGGACCTTCAGGTCCGGATAAATTTTGGGGTAGCTTAATATACCTTATTCTCATGTTTCCTTACCCTTTTTGTGTGGTATAAATCAAGCTATTGCCAGGGACTCTCAACGTAAGAAAAGGATTATGGTTTCAACCAATTCCTTTGTGCTAAATGTGTTCCTTCCTCCAGGGCAGTGAATCTTTTGGTTTTACGTAGAATTAATTACAGGCAATTTTAAAAGCTTTGTTACTTTACTGGGTAAATACCTCTTGCTGTTGTGAGTGAGGAATTCTGTAGATTGAGATGCATTTTCTCCCCCTTCACAAGGGAACAAAAGTCCAACCTTTTGTGCTTTGTGTCAGATTCAGCGGCGGGAATGGAAGCTGAGACTGATTGCCGAGCTGGAAAGCAGAGTTTTTGCCGAGCCAATTCCACTGCCAACAGAGTAAGTGTCTTTTGGGAATGGTAAAGAGAATTAGAATATTACTAAGATGATACTAATCAGCGGAATTTTTTTCCCACCGGGGCTTCTGCTTTCTAAGCTATAACCCAGATTTTCCTTTCTATCTTGCTCTTTTTCTACAGCCTCTATGAACTGAACAAAATGGAATATGTGCCGGTCAAGGTCAGAGGTCATTTTGACCACAGAAAAGAGCTGTATGTACTCCCACGCTCCCTGGTAGATGCTGAGAAAGAAGCCAGGAATGCTGGCCGTATCATGTCGAACGTAGAGAGCGGAGCCCACGTGATCACTCCCTTTTATTGCACTGACCTTGGGTGTGTATATATTATCAGCTACCAGGTTTAAGGAGCTGCCTAGGTTTTAAATAAACAAATAAAATGCAGTCTTGCACTCACTCATCCTGGGTGGAAGTTCCACTAAGTATCTTTTTATTTTTTTAAAAACAAAACAAAACTGCAGGATAACAATCCTAGTCAACAGAGGATTTGTGCCCAGAAAGCTGATGAATCCAGAGACCAGATTAAAGGGACAGGTATGTCGCTGGGTTTGTAGGGATTAGCACACTCTGCTTAAGGCAGGGGTCTTCAAACTTGGCCCATTTATGACTTGGGGACTTCAAGTCCCAGAATTCCTCAGCCAGGCACGCTGAGTTTCATAATTCCTAATTATAATAATTCCTAATTTCATAACATGAAATTCTGCACCAAACCATAGGTCCTTTAACTGAAATTATTAATAATATGTTTTGAAACGATTTTATTCCTTTCTATATTTGCTTTGGACTCAGCTAGTCAAGTTTTGAAGAAGAGAAATTACAGTTGGATTCTTCTGGTGTTTTTTTGTTGTTGTTTTTTAGATCCAAGGGGATGTCGAACTCACCGGGCTGGTGAGGCTGTCAGAACCTCGGAGGCCTTTTGTGCCAGAAAACAACATTGAACAAAACACTTGGTTTTACCGTGATTTGGACACCATGGCCAAAGTCACGGGAGCAGAACCCATTTTTATTGATGCAGACTACAGTAAGTCCCCCTCTGATTTTCCTGGATGTTACGCACAGCTTTCCTAGGCGGAGTTTTAAATTTGCTAAGATCGAGATGCCCGCTAGATAGTTTAAGGAATTATTTGAGTGGAACAGGACTTAAGTAAGCCACTCGGTGGCCCCCAAATACAGTATTTGAGATTTAAATGCCTTGCTAAATGCAAAGAATGTCGGAATCCATAACCCAGCTTGCCTAGTAGATCTTGATGAAATTCAACACTGGAATGCTGACACGTGGCAGTGACATTAATGACCCAGAAGCCATCACATGTAATCTGTGTACTTATCTTGGTTAGTTTAGTACTAAATAGAGTGTTTCAAGATTTATTAAAGCTTAAAACGGCTTCAAGGTGTATACTAATGGGCAGCAATCTTTATGCGCTCCCCTTGGGAAGATATGCTAATAGTCTTAATGGCAGGGTGGTGGTCTCCCTAGAAAAGCCCAACTTTGGGACTTAAAATTCCACAAACCTCAAGGGTTAGGGAAATCTTAAATCCTTGAAGCAATATTTAACAGAGCCTCGCAGTGAAAAATCTAAGTTTATTGAACTTAACGGGCAATTGATGACGGAAATGAAATCTTACTGAATTCTCTGTGACTCCAGGAAGCTCTGTTCCTGGTGGGCCAATTGGTGGCCAGACCCGAGTAACTTTACGGAATGAGCACATGCAGTACATACTTACTTGGTGAGTAGCAACACATTTATTTTAGCTGGCGGGGAGGGAGTCTAGAAATTAAGCCATTGTTACTGAACCAATAGGTCAACTGGATCATACAAAATCATCCAGCCGAGTGTTCCATGTCCATGAAAATCAAACCCATTTGCTCCTTTTGCAACAGGTACACCCTGTGCGCGGCCACTTCCTTCTTGTGGTACAAGAGATTCATTCAGAAGGTGCCTTTCTGAGTCCTACAATTGAAGAATGGGGGTTCAGGTGCGGTTTTTAAAAGTGGCCTGTCTAGCCCAGGTCATAGAACGGAGCATTTCAAAGATGATGTGGGACTTCTGGATGGACATCAGCAATCTTGAGCAGAACCTCACCCAAGCCAGGAGTTGCTGGAAACCAGGCAGAGCTTATTCTCACATATTTGGGTAAATATTACTGGTATCAAGACACTCATGGGGAGAGCCTTGAAGAAATCTTTTCAACTGGAGGCTACTCTGTGAACAAGAAATTAAAACTAGGGGCTTCGGCATCGGAGGAACCCTGTATTTCTGCAAAGACGAATCATGTTTCTTAAAATGCTGACTGTAAATAAAATTGTTACCTTTTTAGTGTTCAGCTCTTCCTGATATTGAATGAGATCGTGGAAAATAGTACAAAGAACGATGGCTTAAGATAATGCCAATTTGGGTGACTTTGGGCCAGGTAATTGTCAAAGGGTTGTTATTGAGAAAATTGGAAAAGGAAAGATGTTTAAATTTATAATTCTATAAAAATCAGATGGAGAGCTGGGAGTTAACCCCTTTAAAGTAACTGAGGCACACACAAGAGCTTTTTGTTTAGAATTTTATTTTTATCTGCAGAAAAACTGACATCTATCCAAGCTTGGTGGCCAGCTCTTTAGCCTTGGCTTTTTCAAGTTTACCAATCCAAGCGACCGATTTGGGACCCAGGATGTCCCCACCCCAGTGATGACGAATCTGGAAAGGGAAAAAAAAGCGACATTTCAAAGCGGGAAGAAATGTCGATTCTCCCATACCGAAATTATTGTGTACTGCACTAACTCAGAAGCTAACAATTAAAGAGTACTAACATATAATCTAACCAGCATAACCAAGAGTCACTTTATGAAAGCACAAGTGATGCAAAGCAGCCGTTTCTTCAGAGGCAAGAAGGTAAAGATTAACACTAGGCCAACCAAGGAAGCGGATCTTTCGTTATTCCCTGCGTTTTTCCCAGTCCACTTAATTTATCAGAGGAAAGGGGGGGGGAAAGAGAAAATGTGACTCAAGTGACGTGGTTGCTTATTCCTGCCTGTGAGCCAAAGGTTTATTTTGAAACCCCAAAGAGGGGAGACTCGGGCAGTGGCGATCGCTCAGTGTTAAAAAGCTCGTCTAGTTTTGCTCTCCACGGGGGAAGTCAGGTGAAGAAATTCAAACATCACTGCAATCGCCGAGCCCAAGCAAATCCCAAAGGGATTTTGAGGATTGCTTTGCAAAAGACAGCTGCTTCCAGACTTCCTGCCTGTGAGCTAAAGGTTTATTTTGAAATAATTGTTGCTTCTTTACCCCTAAAGCCTGGGACTCAACCGCTCTCTAGCACAAAATTTGGAAATACAAAAGGACAAAGCCTTCTCCATCTGCTTACCTCAACGGGGTCTACGTCGTGTGCGATCACCACCAGCTGAGCCTTCCTTGTTCTCCACCAAGGTTGTGACTGTTGACACCTGAAAAGAAAAATCAGTAAACTTAATTTTGCAGCATTAACTAAGCTGGACCATACGCGATGCCAACAAGGAATAGGACAACCTGCTAAAGCTCAGATAACCCTAATTTTTTTTGACCTTCATTCAGCAGCTCAGGTGAAGAAATTTTAATCATTGCAACAGCTGGTTGTCGAGACAAACCCCCGGGAAGGCTGTTCCCTTTCTAGCTAACCAGATGCTCCAAGTTTACCTGCTCTCAGCACAGGCGGCCTTTTGGTTGGAACGTCGCCCTTCCCCGCGGCTTTCTGCTCTGCCCGGGCCAACAGTCTCTGCTTTTTCTCTTGCTTGGTCTCAGGCCTGTATTTGTGAGCCAGCTTCAGAAGCTGAGTCGCTGCGGAGAAAGACATTAAATTAGAACTGGAGGATTTCTTTGTCGGCTCTCCTAACTCTCCTTTGTGCATCAGCGATCTTGGTGGTTGGGAGTCATCAAGAAACTCAGATTATTTGCTTCCATCATCTGCACATTAGAGAATATTTTTCCCCCCTCCGCTTCAGGCTAAACCCAAGAGAGTTCCCTTCCTCCTGTCTTTTCATATACCCCACATTATTTTGAATGTAGCCAGCAAATTCGTACCCTGAAATCAATTTTTTTTATTGGCACGCTCTGAATTGGCAATTGAGCACCAAAAATTGGGTCCAATGTGTTTACTTAACTGCTCACTTAAAGACTACCCCCCCAAAGTGGTCATAAAATCAGGTGCAGTCATGTGGCAAATTGGTTAACAACCTGGACGAGTTAATGGGTGTTAACTTCAGATTCAGTTCTGATCATAGTTACCTGCAGACAGGAATACTATTTGTAGCCCTGAATATTGCAAACATTAAGATAATGACGGTCCGCTTACTTCCTTCCTCAAGTGATGTGCTGCTTATTCCTGCCTGCGCCAAAGGTTTATTTTGAAAGCTGTTGCTTCTTTATATCCCAAAGCCTGGGAACTCAACGGCTCTCTAGCACAAAATTTGGAAATACAAAAGGACAAAGCCTTCTCCATCTGCTTACCTCAACGGGGTCTACGTCGTGTGCGATCACCACCAGCTGAGCCTTCTTGTTCTCCACCAAGGTTGTGACTGTGTTGACACCTGAAAAATCAGTAAACTTAATTTTGCGGCTTTCTGCTCTGCCCGGGCCAACAGTCTCTGCTTTTTTTCTTGCTTGGTCTCAGGCCTGTATTTGTGAACCAGCTTCAGAAGCTGAGTCGCTGCGGAGAAAGACATTAAATTAGAACTAGAGGATTTCTTGGCTGGCTCTCCTAACTCTCCTTGTGCATCAGCCATCTTGGTGGATAAGAATCATGTTTCTTAAAAATGCTGACTGTAAATAAAATTTGTTACCTTTTTAGCTCTTCTGGATATCGAATGAGGTGATCATGGAAAATAGGACAAAGAACCATGGCTTAAGATAATGCCCATTTGGGTGACCTTGGGCCAGTAATTCTCACAGGGTTGTTGTTGGGGAAAATAGGAAGAGGAAAGACGATTGAGGCACACACAGGAGCCTTTTTTGTTTAGAATTTTATTTTTATGTACAGAAAAACTGACACATCTATCCAAGCTTGGTGGCCAGCTCTTTAGCCTTGGCTTTTTCAAGTTTAGCGATCCGAGCAACCGATTTGGGACCCAGGACGTTCCCACCCCAGTGACGGCGAATCTGGAAAGGAAAAAAAAAAGGGGACATTTGTTTGAAAGCAGGAAGAAATGTGGATTCTGCCATAGTGAAATTATGGTACCCTTCCCAATTATTGTGCTGCAGTATCTCAGAAGCTAACAATTAAGAGCACTAACGTATAATCTACGTCAAGCCCCTTAAAGAGACCCGCGGACTACGTTTTCGCAAGCGAAACCGAACCAAACATCAGGCAGGCAGTCTTACCTCATCGTATCTCTCATTGTAGTTGGTCTTAACGGCTTCCACCAGTTTAGCCAACGCTCCTTTGTCCTCACTGCACAGAAAGAGAGGGTCAAGGCCAACCTTTCAAAAATGAAAGTTGCACGCCAGAAAGAGAGTCCTCTACTTATAACGGCACTTGAAAAAGTTGACTTATTACCATTTTTCCACATGGCCCGCCCTTGCAGCACTGCCATGGTCCCATGATCAAAATCCAAATATTTGGCAACCAACTCAAATTTACAATGGTCAGTGTGTGTGTGTGTGTGTGTGTGTGTGACATGATCCCCTTTTGCGATCTTCTGGCGAGCAAGTTAAGGGGGGAGCCGGATTCGTTTAATAGCCATGTTACTAACTTAACAGCTGCTGTGATTCACTTAACAGCTGTGGCAAGAAAGGTTGTTAAAAGTGGGGCAAAACTCACTTAACAAGCATCTTGCTTAGCGGCAGAACGCTTGGGCTCAACCGGGGCCGTTACTTGAGGGCTACCTGTGTCCAGCTGCTCTCTTAACGGGCCTCCAACCCTCCACAAGTCTCTGAACTTCTAGCAGCTGCTGAAATTACCGCTCCGCTGGCATCTGGATCAAACCCCAATTTGATCCGCTGTGCACAGAAAGTGGTCAGGACCCCCTCTTCAAAGCTCCCTTGAGGGCTACTTACGGATTAACCTGGGTGAAGGCCACGCAAGTGCAGGTCTTCCGGTGGACGAGGCGGCCCAGCCTGGCTTTGCCTTTGATGATGCAATAGGGGACCCCCATTTTTCGGCACAAGGCGGGCAGGAAAACCACCAGCTGCACCAGAGAGAAGGAAAGCCTCTTCAATTAGGGGGCCCTGTGGCCCCTCCACCAGAGAGGGGAGACTCGGGCAGTGGTGATCGCTCAGTGTTAAAAAGCTCGTCTAGTTTTGCTCTCCACGTGGGAAGTCAGGTAGAGAAATTCAAAACATCACTGCAATCACCAAGGCCAAGCAAATCCCAAAAGGATTTTGAGGATTGCTTTGCAAAAGACAGCCGCTTCCAGACTTCCTGCCTGTGAGCTAAAGATTTATTTTGAAAACCTGTTGCTTCTTTATCCCTAAGCCTGGTACTCAACCGCTCTCTAGCACAAAATTTGGAAATACAAAAGGACAAAGCCTTCTCCATCTGCTTACCTCAACGGGGTCTACGTCGTGTGCGATCACCACCAGCTGAGCTTTCTTGTTCTCCACCAAGGTTGTGACTGTGTTGACACCTGAAAAGAAAAATCAGTAAACTTAATTTTGCAACCATTAAGCTGGACCGTACGCGATGCCAACGAGGAATAGGACAACCTGCTAAAGCTCAGATAACCCTAATTTTTTTTGCCCTTCATTCAGCAGCTCAGGTGAAGAAATTTTAATCATTGCAACAGCTGGTTGTCGAGACAACCCCCCGGGAAGGCTGTTCCCTTTCTAGCTAACCAAGCTTAGGAACGCCACACACGAGATGCTCCAAGTTTACCTGCTCTCAGCACAGGCGGCCTTTTGGTTGGAACATCGCCCTTCCCCGCGGCTTTCTGCTCTGCCCGGGCCAACAGTCTCTGCTTTTTCTCTTGCTTGGTCTCAGGCCTGTATTTGTGAGCCAGCTTTAGAAGTTGAGTCGCTGCGGAGAAAGACATTAAATTAGAACTGGAGGATTTCTTTGTCGGCTCTCCTAACTCCTTGTGCATCAGCCATCTTGGTGGTTAGGAGTCATCAAGAAACTTCAGATTCAATTCTGATCATAGCTACCTATAAACAGGAAGACCTTTTCCCCCCCATTTGTAGCCCTGAATTTTGCAAGAGTAGAGATAACAGAAAAATCACAATTTACCTGTCTGGCGATCCAGGGCTTGGGTGAACTGGTTCACTGCCGGGGGCACCTTCAACCTTTTGTAAAGAATTGCCCGCTGGCGCTGGAGTCGGATGTAGCGAGGCCATTTCACAAAGCGGGTCAAGTCTCGTTTGGGCTGGATATCCTGGCCTGAAAGATACAGCATTAAACTCAAAGGATTGTGCTTTGTAAGCCACGCGGGCGTTTTCCCTCCAAAAGGAAAAGGGGCACCAGCATCAGAGATCTTGGTGGATAAGCTTGTCAGCACTGCCACTCAGTTAGCAAATATTCTTTTCCATCATTTGCTTGCACCCTTTTCACAACAGTTAACTTCAAGAGTTGCTCGATTGCACGGTGAGCGGCATGTACATTTCATGAACCAGACAGCAAAAGCAACAAATACAACAGGTTCCGTGAAGAATCAAGGGCAACAATTAAGTTTTCTAATATATAATGAAAATGTGGTCTCCCTAACCTTCAGAAGGGCTCATCCTAACAGCTGTAATAACAGTTGAAGCAGGGCAATTTCTCCTGATCGGCACAAGATACGTAGAAGTAAAAGCACACTGCTAGATCTAACTACCAGACCAGAAAATGCTAAAGTACACAACCAATGCATCTCTTTCGGTGCTTTGCTCCAAAGGGCTTTTGAGAGAAGGTCTGTTAAGTGACCTTAAGGTTTCTTTTTAAGCTGGAACGGCTAATGTTTCAACAGTTTCGAAGGAAGCATCCAGTTGAAAGCAGTACAGTTATCTGTATTCTCCAAATGGAAATATCTCCAATTTTGGTCGAATAAACCGCAAGAAAACAACCGTGCTCCGAAGCACCAAGGACTCCAAAGCAAATAAATTACGAAAACCATCCTTGACATAAAGCAATTGTCTTCCAATTCCCTGCACGATTAGATCCACCTTCCCAACTCACCGATGCCAAAGTTTTTGGGTCTCTTCTCAAAGAGGGGGTTGACCACCTTCTTGGCCTCCTGCTTCTTGACCACTGCAGGAGCCGGAGCTACCTTTTTCCCCTTGGCCTTCTTTCCCTTCGGCTGCAAAGACGAAGCACAAGTTTATAATAATAATAATAATAATAATAAAGTTTAAACCAGGATGGCTCAAAACCACCTCTCTTCTCCAGATCTGCAAGTGCACCAGCTCCTATACAACTTTTCCAAGCTTTTTGACCCCTTCTCCCCAAATGGCTGTTGCCAAAGCTGGCGACCAGACTAGGCGCTGGATTAGAACTCCCAGCATCCCAACCGAGTGCGGATCCACTTGCAAATATCAATTTTAAACACCCCCCCCCATTAACGCCCTAGACTAGATTAATTAACCTTTCTCCAACTAAGACTTCTGTTGCTCTCAATGGGGGGGGGGAGAATCTTTATTTTTATTAGACTTATATACCGCCCTTCTCCCGTAGGACTCAGGGCGGTTCACAAGGTTGTTTTAAAATAATACAATTACAAAAATTAAGAACAGTTAAAATAATTACATTCTCCCAACTTGCCGACTTTTTAAAACTTGGCAGACTTAACTTCCAGAATCCCCTAGCCAGCGTGACATGACTAGGTTTGCTGGGGAATTCTGGGAGTTGAAGTCCAATTGGAAGACCCCTGGGTACTCTTGCCTAATTCAGGGGGATCCCCCAACCTCGGGCAAAAGCATCCAAACGAAATGGACTTCAATTCCCACAATTCCTCAGCCGGCAGGGACTAAGTCATTAGCTCTGCCTCCCAATCGGCATGGCTGATATGCCTTTAAGCAGCAGCTCCATAGAGGCCGAAGCTCCAGCCCAAGCCAGGATCGGCTTCCCATTATTCCCCCCTCCCCCCCAATAGAAGCTGATCCCGGTTCGGTGGGGTTCCTGGCCTTTTGGGGCGCGGTGAAGCCGCCCGAGTCGGGCCTCCGATGGGCGGATGGCACCGGATTAGAAGATCCGGTAAAGCCGAGACATCGCAGGGACTCACCATCTTGGCTGGAGAAAGAAAAGAAAGAACGCTGCCTTCTGGGTAGTATATCGCAGTCCCGCCGGTTCTCGCGAGAGCTGGGCGCTAAACCACGCGGCGAGTTGCGGAAGAGGAAGACCGATCTGGTTTGTTTGTTTTTTCAGCCGACCTTCACCATAGACACAAGCGACCATCCGGCTTCTGCATGCTCCTAGAGAGTCCACGTGCCCCAAGGCCTGCAGGGAAAAAACCCAATACAACGTGGAAGAGTGTTTCCTTCCCCGAACAGCCAATCATCTTTCAAGATGGGTTAATTCGGCCGATCGTGAGAAAACTCCCTTTACGGATGGGAAATGCTTGATTTAAGGAGCGGAAGCAAGAAGGGAGGACGTTGATAAGGTAAGAACGTGGATTTTTTTTTTTTATTAAACAATTGCATTGCAGTCTCAAGCCGCTTTTGCAACTTTGTCCCTGGTCTTTTAAATGTGTGGAGCAAGGCTCTAGTCCTCATTAGCCTTATTGGCCCTTCCACATTTCATGGTTAATGGGAGGCTATATTTGGGAGGGGGGATCTATAAACATATTTATTTGAGCAGTCTGACCTGGTCTGATGGGTTAGGGTTTTAATACATCTTAATTATTGTTTTAATTTTGGGCATTTATTTAATTGCTTTTAACTTTTGTATCCTGTTTTTGTGTTTATTGCCCTGTGCACCGCCTTGAGTCCTTCGGGAGAAGGGCGGTATAAAAATCCAATAAAATAAATAATAAATAATTTGCATTATACTCTGAACCCTGAATTAGCTACATGACCAGGAATCGTTCGAGCCAAACGGAGGTGGTTAGTTTGTGGTTCATTGTGTAGTATAAAAGCAGCCTTTCTCCCACTTCTGTCCCTTGGTTAGTTAAATAAATTTGAAACATACCTGTTATATCTTCCGTTTCCTAGGCATTGAATGAGACAGAAGTGTTGGAACAGCAAGCAAATTTTTTTTAACTCAGAACAGAGGCAGCCCTAAAGCCTGCTGCACAGCTATTTATACGGTTAGCCTCTAGGCGACAACCAATAGGTTTAAAGTAACGGTTTCTCGCCCCAAAACTAAGTATCAACTCGGAGACAGCCAGTCTGGCTTTCAAGTGACTGCAACCGTTAAAAAACCGTTAATCAATAAAGCAATCTAGGTCAGACATTGACCAAGCGATTTAAAACACTTTGGGCAATACATGACAACACCGTCTTCTGCAGTTTGGTTTTCAGCTGCTCAATTTTGATAGCTCTGTCTTATCAAATGAATCAAATCTTCTATTTGTCTACATGCACGTTACAAACACAGACCGACATGCACGCATATGCACCTGTGTGTATTTATGAATTTAGACTTTTATCAGTTGTTGGATTATTTGTGGCCTCTCTTTTTAATTTTCTTGTCAATATCGATGGGCAATGGAGGTAATGTGACACAAAGTGCAAATTTTAACTTTGAAAACTGAAATGCAGTGTTTATGGGCAATATTTCATTTAAAACAACAGCAACATGGTTTTTGATTTTGATTTTTAATGCATTTTTTCTTTGAATTCCGGGACTTTGTAATTTAGTGATGCCATTTCTTGGTCCCTTCCTTTCCCAGCCATGGCGCAGCAGAGGGTCCTACCCCAGAGCAAAGAAACTCTCCTCCAGTCTTATAACAAGAGACTGAAAGATGATGTCAAATCCATCATGGACAACTTTACAGAAATCATTAAATCTGCAAAGGTAGTTATCTGGGAAGAGACCTTTTTTCCCAACTTCCCAATTCTTCAAACCTAAACTTTGGCTCATTATAAGCCTTCGTGGTTTCTTTGCCATATTCCTCATGCTTTGAAAATGTCTCGTGAGCAAACAACATGGCATAGTGCAAAGAAACAGAAAAAGTGATTTTATTAACAGAGGGGAAAATTCTTGACAGCTTTTTAAAAGACCAGAACATTGACTTTCATAACAGAAGGAATAAAACGATCATTCCTGCAAATCAAGCAAAGTACAAGTAACCCTTGACTTAAGGATGTCGTAAGTGTGAGGACCGGTTGTTAATCACTTTTTCCAGTGTAGTACCTTTTGGTTGCTCAACAGATAGTTGTAAGTCAAGGAGTACATGTAGACACTTGTGCAGGAAGATAGCCTGCATTTTGAGATGAAGCTATCAGCTTGGATAAGGGAACCCTCTCATTGTGGTTCACACATCAAGTGTTTTTATCCTTGCGTATCGGGAAAACGCCCAGATTCTCAGATTTTGTTTCTGCTTCCTTGTTTCAGATTGAAGAAGAAACGCAAGTATCTCGTGCAACGCAAGGCGAACAGGACAACTACGAGATGCACGTCAGAGCAGCAAATATTGTGAGTGGGCTGGATCTGAGAGTTCTCCAGCCCAGGGTTGCTTTGTGATGCCTGCCTTTCATTAACTTACCTTTATTTAGGCATATTATTGATAAACAACTAGGTAAAATAAACTGAATTAATTTCATTAGCAAGAAGAGTCTGCCAGCCCACCCTCACAAACAGGGTTTTAATTTGGTCCCACCAGAAAATGGGAAGGAGATAAGCCGTGACCGAAATTGCTAATCGCTCTGATAAAATTTGGCCATGTTTTCAAATTTTTCCATCAGGTCCGAGCTGGCGAGTCCCTCATGAAGCTGGTGTCGGATCTGAAGCAATTCTTAATCCTTAATGATTTTCCTTCGGTCAATGAAGCCATCAACCAACGCAACCAACAACTGCGGGCTCTCCAAGAGGAATGCGACAAGAAACTGATTGCGCTGCGGGATGAAATCTCCGTCGACCTCTACGAACTGGAAGAGGAATATTACTCTTCCAGGTACAAATAAATCCACGGAGAATCGTTTTTAACCACACCGTGGCCTCTTTTTTGACCCTGGAGACAGAGGCTGCGTTCTGAGACTTCTTAAAACTGATTTTTTAAAAATTTTTAAAAAAACAACTGTTATTTTAATATTTCCAGGGTGGTTCTGGCCATCCTGAAAAAAAACAAAAAAACATCAAGCCACTCGTATTTCCTTGTTTGCAATTCCATGTATTTAAATGGTTGGGGGTTTTTTCCCCCTCCCTCAGTCTGAAATAGCCAGTTCTTATTTTATTTAAACGTTTAATGATGTTCTTAGCTAGCTTGTTTGAGAATCGCCTTATTTCTCCTGCTGTCTCTTAATGCTTGGCCTTGCCTCTTTTCCGCAACTTGTCTGCATTCTTTTTGCAATTTCTGCTGGCTTCTGAGCAGGGCTTCTGGTGGAGAGAAGGAAGAAGGTGGGGCAGGATTTGGGAGATTTTAACACACACCTCTTCTCCGAAATACAGATAGTCCTCGACTTACGGCCACATTTAAGCCCAACATTTCTGTTGCTAAGGGAAACATTTGTTGGGTGGGCTTCGCCCCCATTTTACGACTTGTCTTGCCACGTTTGTTAAGCGAACCCCTGCAGTTTTGTAAGTTAGTAACCTGGCTGTTAATTGAATCCGTTTTCCCCCAATGACTGTGATTGTCGGGAAGTCGATCACATGACCCCGGGACACAATATGAGGCAATTGCCAAGCATCTAAATTGTGATCATGTCGCCACGGGAGGGGCGGGGAATGCTGTAAATGCTAAAAACAGCCATCCCTTTTTTTTTTTCAGTCCCGTTTGTCGAACAGTCACTAAATCACCCGTTGTAAGTCAAGGACTTACCCCCTAGGATGAATTTCTTTTTTTCTTCTAAAGAAATTTGAAGAAAAGGGGGAAACACCCCCACCCCCAATTTGTTGCTACTGCCTTCTGAAACGTGTTGCTGCTGTTTTTTGTAACGCCTTTGCTTCTTTCTTTCTTGCTTTCTTCCTTTCCCTCCGGCCTCTTGTCCTCCCTTTCCTTGACGCTCCTCGCTGCCTTAAAACGGGCTTCTCATTCCGCCAAGCTACGGCGTCTGCGATGCCACCAATCTCTCTCTTTCCGAAGCCTACTGGAGACAGGAACCAGCGGGGTCACCTCTGGAAAATCTCGTCAGCACCTCCCTGGCTGCCGCCAGCGCCAACGCCATGGAGCAGAATCTGCCCAGCTCACAGGGCTCGGGGCCTTTGCATCCGCACATCAATGGGCACGGAGTGGGTGCTCCCGAACACCCCTAAAAAAGGATCCCCTGCTTCCACGCAGACAGCACTGGAACAATAAAACTTTAGCAGCAGAAACTTTGGTCGTGAGGCCAGGAATACCTTGTATTGCATAGGAAACCTGCTGGCTGTTTTCGTTGGGCCTTGTAGGCAGTCCTTGGCTTATAACCGTTCATTTAGTGACCAAATTTAACGGCACTGGGGGGAAAAAAAGGGACGTATGCTCATTTTTCACACACACGACAGTTGCCGCATCCCTGCGGTCATGTGATCCAACTTCGGACGATTGTGGCATCCCCGGGGTTGGTTTATTTATTTATTTTTTATCCCCTTTTGCCACCTTTTCATGAGCAAAGTCAACGGGGAAGCGATTCGCGTAACAACGCTGGCAAGGAAGATCGTACGATGGGGCCATGCTCAGTGAGCCACTGTCTCCTTTAGCGACAGAAGTTTTGGCCTCAGTTTTAGTCGTAAGTTAAGGACAACATATAAAAAGCTGTCTCCCTCTCGTTCGTAGTTGCAAAACAGCTTTGATAATTCTGGAAATGTTTTCTTTTTTTCCTGTGAGATATTTAACATCACAACTCAGGCATTTCTTTAAGGAGATGTTCAGACTAGCAAAATGACCGGTGTGGTGTTGTGAGGTCTATTTTTGGGGGACTCTTGAGAAAGAGAAAACATCGGGTCCCCAAATACTGTTGAGTTACAAACCCCCCAAAGAATCCAGCCAATGGGGTTTAAGGTACCAGACAGTGATATTAAGAGACCCACAACTTTTCCACTCGATGTGAGATGTGATTTCAAAAATCAGATAACCTTAGACAATTTACCTGTTGAGCATGTGAAAGATTTATCCGTTAATGGTAAAATTTACTGTTTCTTTTTTAAGCGTATGCTTTTCCTTATTGTACGAGGCTGTTGAAATAAAAGTAGCCGAGTTTGGCAGTGCCCAAGTTCTTTCCAACACTTAAGACCTAAACCTGGAGCATCTGTGTCGGAAGACTTGTCACTAAACTGAACTCAGAAATATAGACATTTTGAAGGACGTCACAAAACCCAATTGCAAAAATAAGGTGTTGGTTTTGATAGGAGAGCTTATGTACTGAACTGCAGAATTAAGACCGATGTTGGAAAGAATGTCACAGCATGAAGGGCAAAACAAGCTATCCAAGTTTATTTTGCTGGGTTAATTTATGCCCTGGTGTTGTAGTGAGTCAGCTGCAGAGGGCAGATCAGTTTTACAGCTTTCAAAAATATGCTTTTAACAGTCACGTTGGCGCCAAGCTATTGTTTTAAGTTCACAGGATGCCCTATAATCAAAAGCTAAAAATATAGGTGAAGCCTGTACTAAAATGATAGCTGCTTTGTTGTTTGCTTAATTTTAAAAAAATAATAATTTGGAACCCTGAGTCCTACTGGTTCAAGGGGCTTTGCTTAGTCCGGTTCTCTGGGCTGAAAACCGTATTTTTCCATTTTTGGAAGGGGCAGGAGGAGCATCGGGGCAACGGGAAGCCGTGCAGATGCGCGATCCCGGGGAAGCGCGCGCAAGGAAAGCAAGCCGGTGCCGCTTTGCGCTCCAGCCTGCAGCAAAATCCAGGCGCGCAAAGCTTCCTCCTCTTTGCCTCGCCCCTGCCTTCCTCTCGACCCACCCTTCCGCCATCCCATAGTATTCCCAGGCTGCAGCAATCGAGCCCCGATCTGCTTGCAAAGAGATCGGGTGGATCGATTGGCAAGCCTACCTCTCCAGCCACGTGGGTCAGAAGCTGCCCGAGCGCGCCCCGCTTTGCGCGCGGGGTTTTCCTTTTGCGCCCTCCCCTCCTCCGATCCTAAGCCCGCTTCGGACAACCTCCTTCCCCCCCCCCCCCACTAGGTAATGGATTTCTCTCCCCAGCCCCTGAAGATTCCTAGCTCGGGAAGTTTGGGGCTTTGGCTGGCTAACTGATCTGCCAACCTTGCCCTCTTTCCCAAGTCTACAAAAGGGAAGCTTAAGAGAGAGAGTGCAAAATCCTTTTTCGCCTTCTCATCTATTTTCTCTCCTTCCTTCCGTCTTCCTTCCTTCCTTCCCTCCCTCTTTCTTTCCATCAAGTGATTCTAGGGGAGCAGAGAACCTGATAAAAACGACAAGATAAAAACATCAGACAATAGGTGTTAACGTTCATCTAGGTTGGCCTCAAGTCTTAAAAATATTTGATCAATTGAATCTTCCCTCTGCATTTTAAAAAATACGGCAGGCCAACCTTACGGCTTTGCACTGTTCATCAGTTGTTTTTTTTCTTTCTTGGCACAGGATTTCATCTCGGCGGCAAAACAGATGAAGGGCCAAAAGGCGACGTGAAGCCCCCCCATCATTTCAGCGGTGTTTTTTTTCCTCTGGAGAAAACCTGGTTTGATCTTGGTTGGGCATCGCTCTCAAATGGCCAGCTTAGTTGCTACGGACTCTTACTTGCAAGCGCTGGCAAAGAAGATTTGCACCCAGGAAGTCCACGAGCCAGCAAAAAGGAAGTTTGGTAATGTTTATTAATTACACCAATTTAGCTCACTGCTATATACTGGAGTTTAGAAGAGTCACGTGCTGACTTTCATTTGTGGATTAAATTTATATGCCTCCCATCTGGCTGTTCAGTGACTCTGGGCATTCAAAGGAAGGTTCTGATAGAGTACTAAAGTTGCTATTTTTAAAAGGATCAGGCAGAGGACTAGCGGATTAGGCAACCCTTATTTTTCTCAGAGATTAAAGTCATTTAAAGCTCAAATTGCAGCTTTCTATGCAAAGTCACTGTGCTTTTTTTCTTTCTCTGTCTGATCATCTAATTAAATCTGAGACCTTGGAAATACTCACCTTAGAGCCTTGAAAAAGGATGGTTTTCTAAAATGGGCAGGTAGAAGTGGTTAGACAACAGGAGCTGATTTATCTTCATTTTCTCTCATTGAGTGGGAAATCTAGACAGCCAGTTTTGTCTACTGGTTAAGGCACTAGGCTGAAAACTGGGAGATCGTAAGTTCTGGTCCCACCGTATCCATAAAAGACAATAGGAGAAGGAAGGACTACTAGATATATTAGCAGCCTTGAGCTATTTGTAAAAATAATAAAGCCAGCGTATAAATTAAATACATAATAAATCCATTGGTCTGTTTTTGAAGGAGTGCCGGGAAGCAGGCTGAGGGACGAGAGCACCCAGGCCAGAAAGAAGAGAAAGAAAGAAAAAAAACAGAAAAAGAAAAATACGGTGGGGGCTTCTGGGAGCAAACTCAGCCGAGCATCGCCAGCCAAACCAGCAAGTTCCAATGCTAAGAAGCCAGACTCAGCTACTCCAATCACAGCTGGTGCCAGTGCAGAAGAAAGAAATGGGAAAGAAACATCGGTAGTACCTGGTGTTACAGGTAAGAATGTGGTCAGAGGGGAACTGGGCTAACCTGGTCTAATGGTAAAGATGCTGGCCTAGAAGGCAGGAGACTGGTCATTCTAGTCTTGCCTTAGCATGGCTAGGTGACTTTGGTCCAATTACCAGGAGACTGAGAGTTCTAGATCATGTTTGGGGCACGAAAGCCAGCTGGGTGACTTTGAGCCCGTCCCTCTCTTTCTCAGCCCAACCCACCTCACGGGATTGTTGTGAAGTTGCACGGGTGGGCTATACTTTTTCATCTTTTTTTTTAATTATTTATTTTATTTTATTTTAATCCCATTTATATCCCGCCCTTCTCCGAAGACTCAGGGCGGCTTACAAGCTTAATGTACCCAGGCGGTAAAAAGACATCTGACACGAATTTTGCAATGGATTTCTTGCGGCAGAGGCTACACAGCAAAATTCAAGAAATATCTGGGAAGGTAAGATGGAGACATAAGTTTAAAAAAATTATCTTTCCAGGTCCAGGAGAAAATGAGTATTAATTTGACCTTCAGGCTTATATCACTTATCTGGGAATATAGCCACTGACCTCTGGACAGGTACTGCAATAATTCTACATCTTTTCTCATGGGAAGTGTTTAAAATACGGATAGTCCTCAACTTACAATAGTTTGTCGTGTGATCACCTATTTGTTTGGAATCTCTGGAGTTACCACATTAGGGACAAGATTGTCCACTTGAGTGGAGCAGATTAAAATGACTTTCTGGATTGTTTCCTGTTTCTTGCAGGCTGGTGCCAAAGCTCTGTCACCCACCGTGCTGGAGAAGCGCCAGCGAAGGAAATACGAACGAGAGAGAAAGAAACGCCGGAGGAAAGAGATCAAAATGAAGGAGAAATTAGAGAAGGAAACAGCGAAAGAGGCGTCGTCCACCATGGACTCGGAGACCCAGCAGGCGGAGAGCAAGGCTGACATCTTGTTTAACAAGGTGGAGATCCACGCAGAAGAGGAGCTGAACAAAGTGAAGAGGAAGGAGGATAAAAGAAAATCTGTAAAAGGCAATATAACGCCACTGACTGGCAAGAATTATAAGCAACTCTTGAACCGGCTGGAGTCACGGAAGACTAAGCTGGAAGAGTTGAAGGCTAAAGATGAGGAGAAAGCTAAGGAGTTAGAAGCAAAGATGCAGTGGACAAATGTTCTTTACAAGGCAGAAGGTGTGAAGATCCGTGATGACGAAGAGAAGCTGAAGGCCGCCCTGAAACGCAAGGAGAAGCGTAAGGCCCAGCGTCAGAGGAAATGGGAAAAGCGAACGGAGCAGGTGGTGGAGAGAATGCAGCAGCGCCAAGAGAAACGTCGCAAGAACATCCAGCAGAAGAAGCTGGCCAGGATCGAGAAGAAGAAGGCTAAAGCTCGGAAGAAAGGCCGCATTCTTCCTGAAGATCTCAAGAAAGCTGGCTCTAACTGAAACTGGGTTTTAACCCAATCCGGGTTTGAATGAGTAGTGTGATGGATGTAAGAGAATCCACAAAAATCTTCCTCCGAGCTGATGGGGCATGAAGATGATGCAACCATCTTAGTTTGAGAAGGACCTTCTTTCTGAAGTCTCAACCAAAGTTGAGCCATTAGATGGTCTCTTTCCACACATCTATCAATTTATCCTTTCCTGTTTTGGGGAGTGAGACTTGAAGTCCTGTTAATGTCCTCTTAATGCTAGGAATAAATTAAAGGAAAACAGGGATTTATTAAATTTTCTATTCTAGTCTGCATTCTCAGCTTGTTTGTTGGTTTGGTATATTGTTTGGTATAATACATGAAACTATAAATCAACCCAGTTGCCTGGATTTATACAACAGGTTGAAATCCAAACAAAAATGAACATTCAGTTTTGTAACTGCCTAGATTTTAAATGACCTGGTTAAACATATTACGGGATGTAGATTTTTGTAGGGAACTGGCTTGTGGATAAATATTTTGGTTACATTTCCAGGAAATGCATCCCTCAACTCAAATGTGCTTGAGTTTAATGAAGCTCAATTTATCCTGTTTTCAGCAGTGGTCACTGAAACACACAATTGGTTCCTCTATCCAAGCTTGATGTGCCAAAGTGAAGCATCTTTGAATTCAAATAAACATATCTGACACATAGTGCAGAACTAGAAGCCTGTTTAAATTACACATCTAACCGAGATGTTTTTTGCAGTTTGTTCTTCTATAATCTTATGAGAATCTGTGCTGTTGCAATACCAGTGGGTGGCTGTTCATTGAGCGACTTGATAGTCAATGCAAACATACATGAAGGAAATTTCTGCCTTGTTTTCAAGTCTTAGGATGGAATTACATCTGTACTTGGAAAATCACTGCTTCTTATCAAATCAGTAGTAACAGGTGCACCAATTCATTTGTTGCTGTTAACTTTTTTTTTTTAAAAAAAAGCATTGGATCAGCCCATTGGGTGAAAGCAGCTTCCATCCTAAATAATGATTGGCTTAATTGTGGTTTCACCTATTAAACCATCATTAGCTGTCTGCATAATGGGTTTTAAACAAACTATTGTTGACATCAGAAGGGCTGGCTTTGCCCAGCACATAAGCCAAAGCAAGCCATTCTGTGGCTGTGTTCGCATAACGTGTTTAATCTTGGTTGTAATTTTTAATTAAGATACGTGCAATTATAAACAGTTGGACATGGATGTGCCAAGGTGATGGCTTGGCCTTCAGCTGCATTTTAACTTGGTTAATTATGCCCCTTGCATTGAGGCACCAACAGCAAAATTAACATTACCCTGATATAGTATGTGGTTCTGGCTTGTCAGTGAGTACCCATATGTATTGTTTGCATTGGGCTGTGATTGGGCAGATCTTGGCTTTTGAAGGAAAAATCAAAGGCAGGAGCTCTGGCAAACTTGGAATCAGCCCTCCCCAGCCTTAGTCTGGATAATAATCTGTTGTCTGCCCCATCCAATGGCAGGAGTGGTTTTCCTTGGGCAACGTATGATCCAAAATGGATAAAATGCTGAATTTTTGGTGCAGGGGGTGGAGAGCGGCGGAGGACAGTGGTTGCCAGATGGTATGATGGACGGCCCATAAATTTTATAAATTTGTTTATTTATCCCTGGCATTATTGACTGTTGCCCAGAAAAAGGACCAAGCCGGAGCCGAGAGCATCCTCACGCTCTTTTCTGTCTCCCCTAGCAACCGCGGGCGTCTCCAGGCAACGGGTGGAGAGGGGACGAGGAAGCCGGCTTCGGGATTCCCGCGGGTTCTCGCGAGACGAGGCCTCTCCGCCTCTTCTAGAGTTGTTACCAAGGCAACTGGAGACGCGGGTTTCGCGAGTTGGAGGTGGTCTTGGGGATGGTGGGTCGGCTCTGTCGGCGTGGGGGGGAAGGCCGAAGGTTTGACAGGGCGGGGGGGGGGGGGAGAGAAAAAAAATATTTTAATCCATTTGTTTCTAACCCCGTCCACTTTCTTTTGCGTTTTCTTCAGCTAAACCCGCGATGTGCAAATCCAGCAAGAGTTCACACGTGCTTCCCATCGCCACTACAGTGGGGGTTGCACGTGTCCTCCCCAGCGGGAAGGTCTACAGGCAGATCTTCGATGACGAGGTGCGAAGACTGCAGGAGCCGAAAAGGGGGGGGGGGAATGATTCCCACCACCTCAGCTTTGTGGCCTATTTGTGAAATTCCCTCTTATCTTTAGGGGATGGAGGCATGAGGGATGGATATAATAATAATAATAATAATAATAATAATAATAATAATAATAATAAT
>JAKJMR010000257.1:464829-489717 GCA_024449315.1 Daboia siamensis | reverse complement strand
TTGGGCCAGTCAGCAGAGAACTGGGAATTCTAGTCCTGCCTTAGGCATGAAAGCCAGCTGCGTGACTGGGCCAGTCTCCAGGAGACTGGGAATTCTAGTCCTGCCTTAGGCACGAACGCCAGCTGGGTGACTTTGGGCCAATTCACCAGGAGACGGTGAGTTCTAGTTCCTCCTTAGCCATGAAAACCAGCTTGGCCCCCTCACAGGGTTGTTGTGGTGGAGAAAATGTTGTTATAGAAATAATAAAGGCTGGATCATCATGAAATTTTAAAAAACTGGGAGAAAATTTCTTTCCTTGGGCCACTTTGTTTGTTTGTTTGTTTAGATTCAGCTTTTTTTCTCCTCTCATGGGTCCCTCCTAGGCTTTCCCTGCTCAGGACCGTCTCCCTTTCCCAACGCTTACGCAGATCTTTTCTTCTTCTTCCCGATGGTTCCAGGCTGACTTGGAACACCTGGCTAAAAATACAGAAGTCAACTGCAGGCACCTCTATCAGTACTTCCAAGAGGTCTTGGGCATCTTTGATGTCCACCAGCAGAAACTCACCCAACAGGAGAACGATCTTCAGAAAGCTTTAGACGACTGTCGGTGCAAGCACGAAAATATGAACAAGGTCAGAGCACTGGGTCCTAGTGTTTGTGTGCGTGTGTGTGTGTGGGGGGGGTGTCCAGGAGGAGATTCTACAACTTTTTTTTTTTTGCAGACTCTACAGAAATTGGATTGGATCTCCAGGGAGCAATTTTTCTGCCCTCTTTTTCGTTTTCTGCGGTCCTTTCTGTCTAATTTGAAAATTCTCTAGAAGATGCAGAATGCTCTCTCTCCCTCTCTCTCTCTCTCTCTCTCCTCTTTTTGGAGGATGCAAAAAGAACCAAATTTATTTTTGGGTGATCTGCTTTTGAACAAAGGCATTGGATTATGGGGCTTTGTTTTGAGGGGTGGGAGGGCGAAATGCCAAACTGCCAACTTTAGAATTATTGTGAAGAACATTTAGAAGGACATTTATTTGCAGGCTGATTATTACAGCGCGCTCCCACCGTACGTCAGCTAAAATCATCCTAACGTGCAGCTCTTTTATTGTTGTTGTTGTTAATATTATTATTACTATGCCTCTTTGTTTTCTGTGTGCGCAACCAGCTAAGGGAAATGAATCTGGATATAGCGGTGGACAAACTCAGGATGCAAAGCACCGATGAAAAACTGAAAGCTTATCTCGAGAAGGTTTATGGCGCCTTGGACATCATTCGCAATGGGTACGTGAAGGCCTGCCTGAGTCGCTGGGAGGGATTGCCTGAGTCCTTCGGGAGAAGGGCAGTATATAAATTTAATAAAATACAAATACAAATACAAATTTGGGCCCGTAGGCCGGAGAATGGCGGAAGGCTCGTTCTGCCACTAATGTTGTCGTTGGGACAGTTTGGAGGAAGGAAAGGTTCATTCTGCTGTTTTTATTTTCTCAAGGTACACAGTCTTCCATCAAGATCTCTTGTCCAAAGTGATGGCTTACCCAGGCCATGTTCGGCACCAACTTCTTTCCTACAGCGCGACCGTCAGTCGCTATTTTTATGTCCTGGGCAGCTACAAAGGGGTAGGCAGACAAACAGATCTGTTCATAACGACACGCGTGAAGCTTAGCCCAACGGTGCCCTGCTTCGTACAGTGGGTGAACCCAGCCCCCAGCGGTGTTCAGAGACAGCATTCCCAGTCCTTTTGAATCCTGGTTTCGAGCAGGGGTCCCCAACCCCCGGTCCGTCGACCACTACCAGGCCGTGGCATGCCAGCAACCGGTCCACACAAAACCAGCAAAGACCCATCCATGGGATGCAGGCAGCATACAAAACCACACACCCTCCTGTCCATGGAAAAACCTAACTCTCCACATAACCAGTCCCTGGTGCCTGAAAGGTTGGGGACCTCCGGTTTAGAGGACAGAAAGAGCAGAATACAGAATAACAAAAGTTGAAAGGGACTTGGGAGGGACGAACATTTTAACAAACGTGTTTGAACTGCGGTTCCCCAACCACGAGTGCAAAATTACAAATTAAGGCCTGCTTTGCCATCCTAGTCTGACCAGATCGTTCCAGTCTCTTTATTTTTTATTTTTTTATTTTTATTTTAATTCCATTTATATCCCGCCCTTCTCCGAAGACTCAGGGCGGCTTACAAGCTTAGCAGTAGCCTTCATTCTATGTATATGCCTGCTTGTTAGGGCTTTCACACACACACCCCAAGCGGCATTATTACAGAGTCAGCTTATTGCCCCCAACATCTGGGTCCTCATTTTACCTACCTGGGAAGGACGGAAGGCTGAGTCAACCTTGAGCCTGGTGGGACTCGAACCTGCACTAATTGCAGGCAGCAGGTGTTACTTAAGGAGGCATTAGCCCTCTGCTCCACCAAGGCTCTTTACCCTAACCCTGGGACTGATGAATTCCATCGGTATTGCTCGATGGGCGCATTGGCCATTTATTGAAAGCCACGGCGGACCTCCTCGTAATTGTTCCTTTGCTGACCTTGCGGGGAAACAGTTGTGGTTTTTCAAAGAGGTGACTCCCTTTCTACCGCCCTTTTTATTTTCTCCATTTTTTTTTTAGAAGACATTAAGGAAACCAGGAGGCTCAGGTGAAGAAGGAAAGGAAGAAGGAGGTAAGGACTACTTCCTATAAAGTCCTTTTTCAAATACAGGTAAGTCCCCGACTTACTAACTGGAATCGGGACCAGAATTTCTTAACGCTGACCATCTTGGTCATTAAGTGACATTGGCAGAGTCCTGGGGTCACGTGATCCCCTCTGTCAGCTTCCTGACAAGCAAAGTCAGTGTGTGTGGGGGGGGAAGCCAGATTCATTTTAACAACTAACTTAACAACCGCAATAAATCACGGTTGCCGACCACTGTGGCAAGAAAGGGTTGCAAAGCGGGGCCAAACGCACTTACCCCTTAGCCGCCCGGAATTTGAGGCTCAGCTGTGAGCGTAAGTGGAGGGCTACCCATCGTGTGTGTGTGTTGGCCGCTGCTGAGAGGATGCTGGGAGTTGTAGTTTAGCAGCAGCTGGAAGGCCTAGAGCTTTGACTGGGCTGGAATCCCCGTTGTGCGCTTTGACCGGAAACAGAGACCGAAGAGACGGAAGAGGCTCTGGAGATTTCCTTGGAGAAAGAGAGTGAGGAAGGGCTGCCTCTGGAGGAGATGGAAGGAGCTGATAACACTGAGGAGGAAACCGAGCAGGAGGAAATGGAGGCCGCTTCTCCCAAGACTGACAGGGACGGCGCTGGTGGAGATGACGTAGAAAGATCAGAGGAAGGCAAGGCCTTGGGGCCCAAGACTGAAGATGCCACAGGACCGGCTCTGGTGAGCTGGGATTCTCCTGGAGGACGAGCGGACACCCCACGCTTCCTTGCCCGTCGATTCCAAGGAGCCGTTCCCATCCCGTTTATTTAATTTGTTCCGAACCCGCCTTTGTTGCCTTTACAAATGCCTCGAGGCGGGGAGCTTATCCGACACCCCTTCTTTCTTCTATTTTCCCTACAATAACAACCCTGTCAGGTGGGTTGGGCTGAAAGAGAAGGACTGGCCCAAAGTCACCCAGCTGGCTTTCATGCCTAAGGCGGGACTGGTCCAAACTCACCCAGCTGGCTTTCATGCCTAAGACGGGACTAGAACTCACCGTCTCCTGGTGACTGGCCCAAAGTCACCCAGCTGGCTTTCATGCCTAAGGCGGGACTAGAACTCACTGTCCCCTGGTGACTGGCCCAAAGTCACCCAGCTGGCTTTCATGCCTAAGGTGGGACTAGAACTCACCGTCTCCTGGTGACTGGTCCAAACTCACCCAGCTGGCTTTCATGCCTAAGGCGGGACTAGAACTCACCGTCTCCTGGTGACTGGCCTGGTGCCTTGGCCACTAGAGCCAACAGGCTACCTAAGGGGGTGGGAATGTAATCTCCTCCTCCTCCTCCTCCTCGCTTCCCCAACCCTTTTGTATAAAGGGAAGGAAGAGAGCCTCTCCTTCTGTTTTGAACTCTCTCTCTTTTCCTTCCTTTCAAAAAACAGCAGCTCGGCCTCCCCTGTCCTGTTTCCTCCTTCTGCAGGCAAAGGATTCGGGCGAGAAGTCCAAGCGGAAAGAGGTGATTGAGGAATTCTTCAGCACCTCCAGCGGAAACACGTACAAAGTGACGGAGCACTTGAAGAAGTCTAAGCTCCGGAAGGCCGAGAAATATCACCTGGGCAAGCTGAGAAGCGGTTCTCTGCCTTCCTACCTGGAGCAGGTGTATCTGTCGGAGGCTTTCTTTAGAGACGTCAGAAGACAGTAAGTGCCAACCTCTTTCTTTCTTTCTTTCTTTCTTTCTTTCTTTCTTTCTTTCTTTCTTTCTTTCTTTCTTTCTTTCTTTCTTTCTTTCCTGCCTGGATGTTTTCCATATTTTTCCTTCCTTCCTTCCTTCCTTTCTTCCTTCCTTCCTCCCTCCCTCCCTCCCTTCCTCCCTCCCTCTCTCCCTTCCTCCCTCTCTCCTCCTCTCAGAGTCGGAATCTGGATATGTGGGTTCCACTTCACTTTTCTTAGGTTTTTCTTTTCTTTTCTCCAGCAACGTGTACCATAACTTCTGGAATACAACTCCCCCCCCCTCTGCTTTTCCTTCCTATTATTATATTCTATATCCAGTACTTTTTGTACCGCTATAGAGATATCTTCCAGCATGTCCCCCTTTTTGCCTTCGGCAAGAGTCTTTCAGTTGTAGACCCCTAACCCCCCCCCTCCTCCTCCCCCCTCTCCCAAGGATCTGCTCTCCAAGATCTTCTCAACCAGCTTGGTCCTTCCTTCCTTCCTTGCTGTGCTTTTTGAGACAGGACCAGTGCGCGCGCACACACACACACACACACACACACACACACCATTCTCCTCAAACCGCCTCTTTCTCACCCTCCCCTTGCTCCGCCGGCAGTATCCGCCTCCAGTTCTTCGAACATTTGGAGAAGTGGTTTGATGACATCTTATCCAGCACCTGGGTGGTGGTGGTGGCCAAGAAGGAAGAACTCAGCTCCGAGCTACAGCTGCGCCTCCATCTTCACGAACCCCGGCGGGAGCGCGTCGAGAAAGACGTATACAACGTCCGGATGGGTACCTGGTTTTGTTTTGCTTTTTTGGTGTTTTTTTTTAATCCTGTAGCCAGGATCCTTTCCTACCCACCCCTAGGAGGCAACTGGACTATTCTTGCTTTTCCTTTGAAGACGTTTCGCTTCTCCTCCAAGAAGCCTCTTCAGTTCTGACTGGATGGCGGGGGAAATGGGAGGATTTATATTGCTTGCTTGCTTCCGCTTCCCCCCCATCCAGTTAGAGCTGAAGATGCTTCTTGGAGGAGAAGCGAAACGTCTTCGGAGAAAAAGCAAGAATAGTCCAGTTGCCTCCTCGGCGGGGCGGGGGGGGGGGGGGAGAGACACCTTTGGGACACCGGCACCACTTTTTCTCCTTCCCTCACTTTAAACTTGGGAACGTTTCGTCTTTTTTCTCTCAGCGGAGCTGCGGATTCACAGCGACCGCCTGAAGCGTCACTGTGCCGGCTTGATCGAGTTGCTGAACAAGGAGAGGAGCGCCTTCCTCAAGATTCGGGAAGACCACAACGCCATCAGCAAATCTTTCCGAAACCGGATCGTAGACATGGAGAAAGTCTTCCAGATGGAAAGCCGGGCTGAAAAGTCAGTTTGACGATTCACCTTGGGGCTGGCTGGTGCTTCTCAAGCCTGAGGCCGGCGTGGCTTGGTTTCTCATCCCTCCCCCTAATTCCTACATTCCCGCTCTCTCCCCACCCCCCACCCCCGTTGCTAGTGTCAGGTTGTCAGCTGGCAGTGTTTGGCTAGCAGAAGGACAGCCATGACACCAGCTGACCTTCAGAGGTGATTTCAAAGTCAGGGCTTCTCTTTTGTTTTTTTAAACAAGTTTTATTGGGGGGGGGTTCAGTTAAAATCTACATATTTAGAAAGCATATTTAGAAAGTAATCAGAGATTCAGTAACAGAGTTTTCCGTACCTAATTCAGGTTAACATTATCAAAACATCCTTCTCAATTTCCCACCTTCAGAGGTGATTTCAAAGTCAGGGCTTTTCTATCCGCTCTCTCCTTGGTAGGGTGATGGCCCTCACCCGCAACTTACACATGGAGTTGCTGAACCACGTGGAAGTACTACAGGTCTCCACGCGGAGCTACCGGCAGTATCTGGAGGAAACTTTGGGGAAACTGCGCGATTGCAACACCGACTTCCTGAAAGCCTGCAGGTACCTAGAATACAGAACAATGCAGAGTCGGAAGGGACCAGGGAGGCCTTCTAGTCCAACCCCTAGCTCAAGTGTACCATTCCAGACCCAAATGGCTGTCCACCTCCCGTGACGGAGCATCCGCAACTTCCAGAGGCAGGCTGTTCCATTGGTTAATTGTCCTCCCTGTCTGGGAATTTCTCCTTAGCTCCAGGTGGCTTCTCCCCATGATGAGTTTCCACCCGCTGCTGACCCCATCCTTGGGGGGGTTTTTAGACTGTTTTCAGATGGTGGGAACTTCTCGCCCGAGGAACTGGAGGGCTTCATGAAACAGCTGCAGAAAGAGAACTCGCGCATAGAGTTTGTCGAAGGCTTGATCATGATCGACATGGAGAAAGCAGAGACCGGCTACCTGGAGCAGGTGAGCCTCTGAGAGCCTCGCCCAAATTGCCGGAGTTGGCTTTTATTCGATGTCTGTTATCCGCCTTGGACTTCGGCGGGATGGGCGGCCTGCAATGATCAAGAAAGTAAAAAAAAAGCAAATAAGTAATGATGGTCCACAGTTGGCTTCCTCGGGGGGTGAATGAAACCCTCCTGCTGGGTGACGGGGTCCCAATTCCTCCCAACCAGGCTACCGAAATTATCAGCAAGTTTGAGAACAGGTTTCGCTATCTGGCGATGGATCGAGTCTTCTTGGAGAAAATCCAGCGGTTTCTGACCAACATTCAAGTGAAAATCAAGACGGAGGTACCCAGAGAAAAAGATTCCTTCCTTCCTTCCTTCCTTCCTTCCTTCCTTCCTTCCTTCCTTCCGTATCTGAACCGTCCCGAGGGAATGCGGTCAGTCTGGCAACCTCAGGGACTAAACCATAAGCCTTCACGCCTGGTTCTCCTCCCTCGCGCCTGGCTGAGGACCAGCTAGAGAACACCTTTGCTTTCTTCCGTGAGATTCATCTAACTGTGAGGTGGGGGGGTGGGGGGGTGTCTTTTCACTTTCCAGGTGGCCAAATCCAACTGGCAGACCCAGACGCTGAATAACTCCTTGGAGAAGTTGGTCAAGAGGATCGATGCCTGCGCCCACCCAAATGTGGACAAGGAAGTAAGTCTGAAGGGGGCCTGCCTCAAAAGACCAGCATGAGACCACAGTCCGGTTCGTTCTCTTTCTTTCTTTCTTTCTTTCTTTCTTTCTTTCTTTCTTTCTTCCTTCCTTCCTTCCTTCCTTCCTTCCTTCCTTCCTTCCTTCCTTCCTACCATCTTCCCTTCCTTCTTCCCTCCCTCCCTCTCATTTTCTTCTTTCCTTCTTCCTTTCTCTTTTTTCCTTCCTTCCTCCCATCCTTCCTTCCTTCTCTCCTTCTCTCCCTCATCTTCTTTCCTACCTTCCTTCCTTTCTGTTTTTTCCTTCCTTCTTCCTTTCTTTCTCTTTTTTCCTTCCTTCCTTCCTTCTCTCCTTCATCTTTCTTCCTTCCTTCCTTCCTTCCTTCCTGCATCCCTCCCTTCCTTCTTTCCTTCTTTCTTTCTTTTTCTTTCTTTCTTCCTTCCTTCCTTTCTCCCTTCCCTTCCCTCTCTTCCTTCCTTCCTTCCTTCCTTCCTTCCTACCTTTGTTTCTTTCTCCCTTCCCTCTTTCTTTCTTCCTTCCTTCCTTTCTCCCTTCCCTTCCCTCATTTTTCTTTCTTCCTTCCTTCCTTTCTTTCTTTCTTTCTTTCTTTCTTTCTTTCTTTCTTTCTTTTATTTTTTTATTCTTTTTAATTTTATTTTATTTTTATTTTTACTTTCCTCAGAGCATCACTCCAGAAAGACTTTACGAATTTGCCAAGCTTGTCATGGAAGAACTGAAGAAGAGATGTAAATACCTCAACTGTCAGCTCCGGATACAGGTGACAATATTTCTGCTGCGATGGTTCGTCTGCTCACCGTTCTCGCATTTATGGCGGTTGCTGTGTCCCGGGAGTGGTCAGGCGATCCCCCTTTCGGGACCTGCTGATGAGCAAAGTCGAGGGGAAGCTGATAAACTTAACAGCCACCTGACTGACTTAACCCCTGCAGTGATTCCCTTAACCCAGAAAAGTCGTCAAGTGCGGCAAAAGCCGCTTAACAACTGTCTGACTTAGCCACAGAAATTTTGATCTCAGTTGTTCCGGCCTTGTTCCTTCTCCATTCTCATCTCTTAGGAACCAGAGATCATTTCTGTGCCGGTTATCTTCGCCCAAGACTCCCTCATAAGCTCCACCCCATCGGCTATTTCACTGCCGGATGGCAAGGTGACTGTGATGGGCATGGAGTACACGCCCGTCCTGAATCCGAGCAGAATGGGGAAGCCGGCCTTCGATGACGCCTCGTTCCACCTGATCCGAAATCTCACCGGGTGAGCCTCCAGGGAAGACTTGACCAAGCCTCAGGGTGAAAACCACAGGGACTAGAACTTTGTCACGGGTTCTTTCAAGTACTTAAAAGCCTCGACTTAACAGCCAGGCATTTAGTGACTGAGAAAAGTGATTTCATGAGCCTTTTTCACATGCCCGTTGCAGCGTCCCCGTGGGATCAAAATTCAGACCTTTGGCAACTGGCTCATACTTACGACAGTCGCAGTGTCCCGGGGTGATGTGATCCCCTTCTGAGAAGCAAAGTCAGAAGGGGGAAGGCAGATTCACTTCACAACTGTAGTGTTTACTAAATAACCACTGTGGTTATTCGCTTAACAAATGGGGCAAGAGTCACTTAGCAACAGAAATTTTGCTGTGCGTAAGCCGAGGACTACCTGTAGATCCACATCAGTGGGCTCTAAACACAAGAGAGTCAACACAATAAGTTAACGGCAGTTTACCTGACTCTCGCAAAGACCCCGCAACTTAATTGTCTTCTGGCCAAGAGCCGGTCAAATTGAAAGTTAGCCCAACCTAGGCGGGACACTCTCTGCCTCCATGATCAGCATTTCCTCGCCTCAGATCAGGAGGCCGAATTTGGGAGCGATGACATTTTCCTGTCTTCTGTTCATTCCAGATTTGTGCGTGGGAGAAAGATGATGGATGGTCAGCACGAAAAGGACATTGCAGGACAGCCTGGAACAGACCGAGCAGGTGAGGAGCAGTACTTGGACGCAGGATGCGGTGGCTTAGCCCTTCAGATGCTAGGCTTCTTGACAGTTTGAGACCCCGGCACCGTGGGATGGGGTGAGCACTAGCGGTTCGAAAGCAAGCAAATGCAAATGGATGGGTGGTCCATAGGGACCACTTCGATGGGAAGGGAACAGCATTCCTTGGACCTCGGCCTGCAGTCATGCCGGCCACATGACCACGGAAGTGTCTTCGGAGGGGAGCACCTCCCTTAGAACTGGAGACTGCTGGCCAGCGGGAAACCTTTTTAAGGGCAAGGAAGTTCTGGTCCATGGCTGCTGAGAGCAGACTTTGAACTTTAAATAGAGAAGCCCAACAAGCAGAGAGTCCTTCCATGGGATCCGCTGGTTGGATCAGACGGGGGGCAGGCAAGGCAAATGTTGCCTTAGTTCCCCACCCAATGTGGACAGAAGGAGACTCTTTCTGATGGGTCGTCTTGGAATCCTCGGCCGCCATTTCTTGGATCTGGGCTCCCCTGGCTATCCTGCTTAGTTCCATCCACCTTTTCCTCTGTTATTATTTCAGATGTTCCCAACCAAGCTTTACCGCCTCTCTTAACCGGGGGCGGTCACCGTGACAGCCTTCCGTTGGGAGCATCCTATTTACCGGGCAAGAAATCCAGTTCCATTACCAAAGTCTCGGAAAGGTAAGGATCCTTCCTCCTCGGATGAGGTAACCAGGTACATCTAGTCTAGCGAAGAGAAGCCATTGGGGGCACGATGGCTGACTTCCAGCACTTTGAGGGGCCGTCACAGAGAAGAGGTGTGTGTGTGTGTGTGTGTGTGTGTGTACCTATTGTCTGTCCATCCATCCATCCATCCATCTCTGTCAATCCACCTCTCTCTATCTCTATCATCCTCTATCTATCTATAGGTTTTCGAGAAAGAACTGGACATTTGTCTGAGCTGATATAATGTCTCTGCCTGAAACAGGGCATTGGGTTAGAAAACCTCCACGGTCCCTCCCAGCCTTACGATTCCACATTCTGGGTGAAAAGCGTGTCCTGTTTTCTCCAACCCGCTTTATTTTCATTTTTCCCTCTGGAAAAATTGTCCACGATCCATGGGGGCTTTGATGTGTTTGTTTCAAAGCGGATACGCTTCCCTTGGGAGATTCAGTGGGCTCGCTGGATCCTTTTCTTCCCCAGGAAGGTGGCCCAAGTTTCATTTTAATTTCCAGAGTTTTATCTGGCCTGTGGCATTGACAAAATTAATCCACTCCTGGATTAAAGCGTTGCTGGGCTGACAGGCTGGCAGGGCAGCTGTTAAATTGTCTCCTTCACCATGCAGCGGGAACTCCATCCAAAAATACACCAGGCTCACCAAAGCTGACAGGAAGTTGATGATTTTCGGAGGGCAGCCGAAAGAGACTGAGTAAGTCCAGATTATTCCTTTTGAGACTCCACAGATCTGGAGTTTTATCTGAGTTAATTTACTTCTCCAACATGCCACCTTATTGGCTGGATTTACATATCCTCATGCAGTTTCTATAGGTGATCAGGTCATCCTCAACTTACGACCACGGTTGAGCCCAAATTTCCATTGCTTAAGCCAGACTGTCGCTAAGGGAGCTTTGCCTCATTTTACGACCTTCCTTGTAGTGACGCTGCATAGGTCGTTAAGTGTGAAAAAATGCTCCTGTCACTTCTTTCAGTGCCGTTGTAAGTTTGAATGGTTACTAAACGTAGTTGTAAGTCAAGACTGTAAAGTCAAGCCATCCCACCTCATCCCATAGAGCTGCTTAGCCACAAAATATTTTTTAGGACGAGAGAATAATTTTGCATTTGATCGGCCTGCCATTTAAAAATATTTTTTTTAAAAAATAAAATAAAATAAAAGTCTACTCTTAAGTCATTTTCAGGTTTATTTTGGTACTTTTTCAAAAAAAGCAAAATATGATAATAAGATCAAGAAGTAATGCCTCCTTTTCAATTGCTTGTCTAGTTCGGATTACTTTACCGGGATTATCTTCAGCATCATGTGGGACAATTTTGATAATATCATGAACGTTGCTGAGGTAGGAACTTAATTTTTTTCCCCGTTACTATTATTGTTAGTCCCTCCAGTTTTCTTGGCAAGGTTTTTCAGAAGTGGTGGGCCATTGCCTCATTTCTTGGGCTGAGAGAGAGGGACTTGGCTCATGGTCACCTCATTGGCTTCCTGCTTAAGGCAGAACCTGAACTCGGCACTTCCTTGTTTTTAGCCTAGAGCCTTCATCGTTTTTCCAAGCTGGCTTACAATTATTAGCACCCTGATTATCATAAACCCCCAGTAAAGCAATTTCAAGGGGAATAAACATCAAGCAATAGATTACTTTAATACACAGCCCTAAGATGCTAAAAAATCCAGTTTGTCACTCTGGAAAATATGTGGAATTGTAAAAGTACTTAGGAAAAACAGGAAACCCAAACAGGCATGGACTCATCTAAGCCATAATATACGTGAGAGCTGGCTGGGTTTAGTGGTGAAGACTACAGGCCTGAAACCAGCAGATGGTGAGTTCTAGTTCTGCCCTATGCATGAAAGCCAGCTGGGTGACTTTCGGCCAAGCACCAGGAGACGGTGAGTTCTAGTCCCGCCTTTGGCAGGAAAGCCAGCTTGGTGACTTTGGGCCAATCCCCAGGAGACGGTGAGTTCTAGTCATAGCTTAGGCATAAAACCTGGCTGGGTGACTCTGGGCCAATCACTAGGAGATGGAGAGTTCTAGTCCTGCCTTAGGCATGAAAACCAGCCGGGTGATTTGGGGCCAGGCCCTCCCTCTCAGCCCAGCCAATAAATGCTAAAATAAATTTTTAAAAATACATAAGGTGATTCCTTTTGTGCAGAGTCTCCTGAGCAACTGCGAAAAGCAGCTTTCCTTACTCCGAGATGCTCCTTCTTTTGAATCCTGGTTTAATTTCCCCCCTTCTTCCTTTTTTTTAAAAGGAATTCTACAAAAAAGACAAGCATCAGATTACGAAGCCAGACTGTCTGCAGGAAACCTACGACCTTTGCATTGAGGCGTTGGGTCAGAAGATGCTGACCTACCTTTTCCAATCGGAGGAGTACCACATCGCCTGCATCTCCGGTAAGACCCGCATTGATAAACAGGGATTCAGCTGCCCAGGGTCACCTGACCGTGAGAGGGAGGGCATGTAAATTTAATGAGAACGAATGAATTCTATTTGTCTTTGTGTCCAGCAGTCATTCTGGACAGGTCTATTTATCTTTAAGCAAATTCCTTCTTGGCATTTTCCCTCTGGCCTTAAACCTCTCTTTATCTTACGGACATTGCTTTTTTTTAAAAAAAAAAAAATTAATATAACATTTCTGAATAGTCCCAGGGTTCGGTCACCTGGTTGAGAACTATGCACCGTGCATAATTTCACAATGATGCTGATGCTGATGATAAAATTGGAGGGGACCTTGGAGGTCATCTAGTCCAACCCCCTGCTCAGGCAGGAAACCCTATACCATTTCAGACAAATATCCTGTCCAGTCTCTTCTTAAAAACCTCCAGTGTTGGAGCATTCACCGCTTCTGGAGGCAGGTTGTTCCACTGGTTAATTGTTTTCCCTTGTCAGGCAGTTTCTCCTTAGTTCTGGGTTGCTTCTCTCTTTGGGTTAGTTTCCAACTGTCGCTTCTTGTCTTGCCTTCAGGGGCTTTGGAGAACAGCTTGACTCCCTCTTCTTTGGGGCAGCCCCTGAGATACTGGAAGGCTGCCATTATGTCCCCCCTGGTCCTTCTCTTCATTAGACTAGACACATTTGCATGAGGGATACTGTTTTCTCCCAGGCATGTTGAGCTAAATTGTGGTCATAAGTCGAGGATTACCTGTATCCCCAACCATAAAGGCCAGTCTCAAAATGGAAATCTTCACTTTTTCAGACGGCCGAACTCTGAATTGCCCCCAATAACCTGACCCCGTTTCCATTCCGTGAAATTTGTCAGAGTTCCGGGTTCAGCTGAAAACCTTTGAGGAAGAGCTTCCTCGTGTTATCCGTCTGGCCATCGGCAAACTTCTGAAGGATCACGAACAGCTCCTTGCCGAGTCCACGGAACAGATCAGAGCTCACCTCCAGGACCAGCTGAAAAAATGGACTGCTATAAAAGTAAGTTATTTTTCAAGCCTCTGAAATATTTTAACCGCCTTCTTTCCTCCCGAGTTAAAAAAAAAAAAAAAGTCCCTTGGCAACCGTCTTTCCCATTACTGGCCAGAAAGAGCCAGTCTGGTCTAGTGGTGAAGGGAGCAGGCTAGTAACCAGGAGACGGTGAGTTCTAGTCCCACCTTCAGCAAGAAAGCTGGTTGGGGACTTTGGGCCAATTGACCAGGAGACGGTGAGTTCTAGTCCTGCCTTAGAACGTGAAAGCTGGCTGGGTGACTTTGGGCCAGTCCATCTCTCTCATCCCAACCCACCTCACAGGGTTGTTGTTGTGGGGGGGGAAATGTCTCTGATGGCCATCCAAGCAGTCTTTGCCCTTTCAATTCAAGGACAAAAACATGGCCCAATTGCATACCAGTTTGGGCCACCCGGACAACATCCCTCTGCTGGAAACCTTGTGCCAAGAGGAAGAGAGAAGGCAAGAAGAGCAAGTGGAGGGCATCCTGATCTGCACCAAGAGGCTGGAGGTACCTCAGAGTCTTTTGAGCCCCACCTTTCTCAAGGCAACACTGAGGACCTTTTCAGTAGCCTGCAAGGAAACAACCAAGCTCAGAGACTACGTAGGCCCGGAGCCCCACTAGCCATCTCTTTCTGTGCCATCTCCTTCACTGTTCTGACGGTCACTCCCCACAGGTCTGCGTCATAGAGTGCGCCCAAAAGTTTGTCTCCACCTTGGCCACTTGCACCGAGACCATCCTGATGGAGCTGGACAACAGCCTCACCATTGACGACGTCCAGCTGGGAAGTAAGTCCTAGCCGCTTGGCCGCCTCAGTGTCCAGCGCTCACCGAGTTTTGCTCGGGGAAGCAAAACAGACCTCAGCCACCCCTTGTTCCTAGGGGTTAGCAGCCCTGTTTGGACAGCGAAAGAGCGGGGTGGGGTGGGGGGGAAGATAATTTATACAGATAGCCCTCAAACCTACCAGCCCAATTGAGCCCAAGAACCCTGACATTTGTCCAGTGGGTTTTGCCCCGTTTTACGACTTCAGTGGCCACCGTTTCAAGTAAGTAACAGGGTTGTTAGGTGAATCTGGCTTCCCCGTTGACTGCTTGTCAGAAGGTTGTAAAGAGGGAAAGTGCAGCCGTCATAAATGTGAGCCAGTCGCCAAGCATCCGAATGTAGATCACGCGGCCCCAGGGACGCCGCAACGGTTGTACATGCCAAGTACGGTCCTGTCGCGTTTTTTTCCAAGGCCGTTGTAACTCAGCGAAGTGTTGAGAAAGTCTGGGACTGCCTTTCAATAGCTTAAAAGGCCAGGTGGATGGATTGCAACAAGGGGGTCATCCAAAGGCCTCTTTCTCACCCCATCTTTGTTGTTCCCCCCCCCCAGAAACGGAAAAAGTCAGAGAGAAAACCTTAACTCTGATGCGCCGTAAAAAAGCTGGCCTCTCCTTAGAAGTGGAGGAACGGAAATTGGTGGCCGAACGGGGCAGCAGGTGACGTATCACTGCCCTCTTTGGGGGGCAAGGGGGCGGGCCGCCTCCCTCAGCTTGGGAAGGGGGCCCAGCCCGGGACCAAGACCTTAGCTGATCAAGGGATCTTTGCCTCAGCTAGTCCTCGACTTAACGACGAAAATTGAGCCCCCGAATTTCCGTTTGCCGAGCCGGACAGTTGGAAAGGGAGGTTTGCCCCAGCTGACGGCCTTTTCTTGCCGCACCTGTTGAGTTAGCAACGCGGTCGTTAAGTGAATCTGCCTCCCCCCGTGGACTTCCGCTCGGCAGAGGGTCGCCAAAGGGGAAATCGCCGGACCCCGGGACGCTGCAACGTCTTCGGTTGCCCAGCGTCTGGATTTTGATCCCAGGGATGCTGCGACGGTCCTAAGTCCCTTTTTCCGTCGCTCTTGCAACTTCGGTCACCAAGTGGTTGTAAATCAAGGACCGCCTGTGTTGCTCAGCCAGTCCCTGTTCTCGAAAGAGGGGTGCTCTCCCCTGAATTGTATCGGAAGAGGGATGGGAGGAGAGGAGAGAGGGAAGAGAGGAGAGGAGGGGGAAGGAAGTAGGAAGGTTGGAGGGAAAGAGGAGGAGAAGTGGGGAGAAATGGGAGAGAAAGAGGAGAGGAGAAGAAGAAGAGGGAAGAAAGGAGAGAGGGAGAAAGAAAGTAGAGAAGAGAGAGAAGGAGGGTGGATACAGTGAAAGGAGAAATGGACGAGCAGCTCCCAAACTTACGTGTCTGTATTTATGTGTGGCGATATATAATACCTACAGCATTACTGATAGAACAAATGTTAAATACCTGAAAAAATGTTTATATTTCATTGGTTAGTTTGTGGTATATTAAAGGAACTGTGGGGGGTGGGGGGAGAAAGGGGGTGCTCCCTGGCCTGGTGCCCTTCTATGTTTGACAACTTGGGGGCCTTTTCGGATGATGTTGCCAAGATCCAAGCGTGCAGCAAAACAGGCAACAGGCTTGCATAAGCTTTTAAAAAGAGCAGTAATCTTATTTATCCCTTCGGGACCGCCCCCGCCCCTCCTTTTTTGGGGGGAGATTTGGGCTGTTCCTTTGCCTTTTGCAGAACTTGGCCTGGCATCCCACAGACCACCATCCCAAGTCTCCCGAAGCAGGTGATCTTTCAAGAAACGGCGTCCGTGACCACAGCCAAAACCACGCTGGGCCACGTGGCGGCCGTGGAAGAGCGAGACGCCGTTTATGCGGTAGGCAGCCGGGCTGAACGGTCTCCTGGGACCAGAGAGGGCTCAGCGGGGAGGGAGAATCCGTTGGCTGCAAAGTTAGCAACTTGGGGTGAACAAAAAATGTTTATCCATCACAGTCGCTCCCCGGCTCCTAGCATGCATGGCTAGTGGGCATGGGGGGGGGGGTATTTATTTTATGACGATTGTCTTATTTATTTAAGCCACTTATCCCTGCTTCAGCCTTTACTCAGTTAGTGTAATAATACGTGTTGCAACAGAGACTGCCCAATGAGGAGGAGGAGGAGGAGGAATATGGGCAACTCTGTGGCCCTTAGTGCCACATATTTAATCTCTTCTTGGTCCCTCTAAATGCCAAATATAACCGGATACCTATTTTGTACTTCGGCTTACATTAGAAATTCAAGGAAAAGCTGGAGCTGGAATTTGCTAGGATCAAGGAAGAAAACTCGTCTCACCTCATGAAAACCCAACACTGGGCCCACTGGTGGAAGAAGTCGGTGCAAAAAATCAAACAGCTCTATTTGTGAACCCCGTTTAATCTCCCGGGATCCACGTCTCTTTTCCCTTCCCTCCTTTGCGCGGTATAGACCTATAATTTATCCCTGTAGGAAAAGGAATGTTGGTTGGAAAATAAAAGGCTGCGTATTGTGCAGATCTTGGCGTCTTCCGAAAGAAGGGGATTCTCGGCGTTTCCCAAACTTAGCCCTTTTAAGACCCGCGGACTTCGACTCCCAGAATTCCCCGGCCAGCATCGAGTCAGTAATAATTATGACATCATCACTTTTTGTATTTTCCAGGTAGGGGTAGTCCTCAACGTACAACCAGAATCGAGCCCAAAATTTCCATCGCTAAGCGAGGCAGTTGTTAAGTCAGCTTTCCCCTATACGACCTTTCTTATCACCGCGGTTGCGTGAAATCACCGCAGTTGCTAAATTAGTAACGCAGTTGATTTCGCTTAGCGGAAGGTCACAAAACGGGATCACATGACACCCCCCCCAGGACACTGCGACCGTCATAAATATGAGCCTGTTGACAAGCGTCTGAATTTTGATCACGTGTACCACGGAGATGCTGCAACGGTCGTAGGTGCGAAAAAACGACCACAATCACTTTTTTTAAAGTGTGGTCGTAACTTCAAACAGCCACTAAATGACTTGTTGTAAGTGAAGAACTACTTGTACTTAGTAATCCTTATTTAGGGCACTATCTCTATTTGTATATTCTAAGCCAGAGGTCACCACCTTGGACCGGTTCCGTGGAGAGAGGTTTTTCCACGGACCGGAGGGTGTGTAGTTTTGTGTGCTGCCTGCATCCCGCGGATGGGGCTTTGCTTGTTTTGTGTGGACCAGTTGCTGGCATGCCGTGGCCTGGTAGCGGTCCACGGACCGGGAGTTGGGAACCCCTGTTCTAAATACCATTTTTCTTGACCTTGTGTTTGGTGGTCCCTCATGCGCTCACAACTTCCTGTCAGTGAGAACAAATTAATCAATGGAACTGGGGATGCTCCATCACCGGAAGTTTTCAAAAACAGACTGGACAGCCCATTTGTCCAGAAAGATAAAAGGTCTCCTGTTTGAGCATCAAGTTGGACAAGACTAGAAGACCTCCAGGGTCCCTTCCAATTCTGTTACTCTTGTAATTCTGTTACGGAAAATTTTGAAGAGGAATTGTAAAGATAAAAACACACACAAAAAAACCCCCACAGGATCTGCACCTCTTTGGAAAAATGCAAAAGGGCAACGAGACGGGCTGTCATCTTAAAAGCAAAGATAGTTGCATTGCTTTTATCCTTTCCAAATGGGTTTTCCCCCCCCCCCCCCCCGTGTGCAAATTGACTCATCGTCAAACATTCTGTGTTTCATGCTTTTGGGAGGGGGGGTTTCCCCCTCCCACAAGAACTCTACTAAATATGGGATCTCTCCACCGAGAGATAGAGAAAGCAAGAGAGAGAGAGAGAGAGAGAGAGAAAGCAAAATTAAGATTTAAACTTCTCTCTGAGCCCGCAGTGTGAAGATTAAAACTAATTGATGGGGCTTCATCACTTCGTCTGGGAAGTTTAAATATTTCCAACTTATCTCTGCCATCTTAAAACTGATGGGACTTTAATGATCTGTTTTCATTAGACTGGCTGCATGGATTACGTTCAATATTGCTTATACTTACCAGCTGAAAACAGACTCCTGGAGATTTGTACCAAATGTTAAATATAAAACCGAACATCTTCAAAAGCAGATACAGCATAACTTCAGAGAGCTCGAACCGAGTTAACCGTTTCCTTAGCTGTTAACCACTGGGCACGATGACCGTTGTTTGTTTAGGTTGTTTTGCCACAGTCCTTAAGTGAACTTGCCGCTGTTATGCGAATCACCGCAATTAAGTAATTGCGCAAATCCGCCCTCTGCTGGGAGGGTCACAAAGGGTGACCGCGTAACCCCAGGATGCTGCGACCCCCGTTGTAAGTGTGAGGACCAGTCCTAACTCTTTTTTTTTTTGGTTTTGCATCTTTCAGCGGCGGTCCACAAATAGCTGTCCGCTTTCTTGCTTTTTTTTTCCCCCCCTTGCATCATTCTTTTAAATTTTATTCGGGGGAAAAAAAAACGCAAAATTCAAAAGGACGTGTTTTTTGTTTTTTTTTACAAAGAGAAAACCAGACAAAAACATTTTTTAAAAAGTAACTCAACAGATCACTGCACAAAGCAGGTGACGCTTAGGTCACGTTCGGGATCCCGTGCATTTCATAGGATTGCATCTTTGCAGCTGTGGCCAGCTGCAGCCTTACCACTTTAGTATAAACCAGTTGATTTAGTTAGCTTCACTTGCCCACATCCGTTGTTAGCAGCCGGGTCAGCTGTTAGATGCAACTGGCAGGTTTTTATGCCCCAGAACACACAGACAAAGGTGGTTATGCAAATGTGCTAACACAAAACTCTGGCAATGCAAAGAGGGTGCTAAGGCAAACTCTTTGAGGCTTGCCAAGCCTCAGCCGCAATGTTGAGCTGTGGCTGAAAAAATTAAGTGTCACAAAAATCACCTTAGAGAATGGACAAATTGTAGGAAGTCCTCGACTTAGGACGTATGAGTCCAAAATTTCTGTTGCTAAGCAAGACAGTTAAGGGGAACGTTGCCCCGCTTGAACGGCCTTTCTTGCCACAACTGTTTAGTTAACTCGGTCGTTAAGTGAACCCGGCTTCCACCGTTGGCTTTGCTCGTCAGAAGGTCGCAAAAGGGGATCACGTCACACACACACACACACACACACACACACACCATCTGGATGCTGCAACCATCATAAATGTGAGCCAGTTGCCAAGCGTGCAAATTTTGATCAGGCGACCGTGGGGGATGCTGCAACGGTCATAAGTGTGGAAAACGGCCATCCATCGGTCCCTTTTTCCAGGGCCGTTTTAACTTCAAGCGGTCGCTAAACGAACTGTTGCAAGTCGAGGACTTCCCGCACGATCGGTTACGATTTGGTAAATGAAAACCCTCGAGCTATTTTTCAGTTCATCAGCCAAGGTTTCTGACTCATCCTGGGTCAAGAATAGCTACAATCACAACACACGCACACGCGCACACACACAGAGACATGCGCACCCCACTCGGAACTGATCTGTACAGTGGTCGTACTCAGCCACTGCTCCTCAAGTCGCTTCCAACTCTTTGTAAGCCATGAATAATTTTCCAACCAGGCCCAATCCCAGTAAAGGGCGGCTTTGAATTCTTGTCGTTCTTTGGGGGGGGGGGGGGACCAGCCCCTTTCTCCCCTGTTGATTTTTTTTCTAATTAGCTTTTGATTTTTTTTTTCCCCCTCCCCAAGCAGAGAGTCTTTCCATTATGCATCCAAGCCGTGGGAGAATCAGCTTCACCTCCCATGTCTGCAGGGGACCATTAAACTTCACCTCATCTGATGTTCGGTGTATAGTATAGTTACCACCCCCCCCCCACCACCCCCATGGTAGCCTTAATTGTGTTCTCCAGCTACACAATCTGGAGGTTCGGATTTTATTTCGTTTCATCTTTCTTATCTCTCTCTCTCTCTCTCTCTCTCTCTTCCCCTCCCTCCTTCTTCTAATGGGAAAATTGTCATGAAAAAGAACATTTGGGAGAGATTTATGTAAGGGGGGGGGAACCCAAGGAAATTTGCATTTAAACTGCTTTCTTGGGGATTTTCTAAATATACAGTGCTTCCATAATTTCTAAAAAAATGTGTTTTTTTTCCCACTTTATCATTATGGGGTATTGAGTGTAGATTAATCGAGAAAAAATGGATCAAGCGCAGAATCAGGCTGCAGCATTTACACAATTGACAAAACTTCCTTGTGTGTTCCATCACACTTCACCAATACAGAATAGTCTAGTCTATTGCTATTCTATTCTGTATTTTATTCTATTCTGTTCTGTTTTCCTCTGTTATTCTGTTCTGTTGCTATTCTAAGCTGCATTGTGCTATTCTATTTTCTATTCCATTTTCCATTCTATTCTGTATTTTATTATTCTATTCTGCTCTGTATTCTATTCTATTGCTGTTCTGTGTTGTATAATAATAATAATAATAAAGTTGGGAGGGACCTTGGAGGTCATCTAGTCCAACCCCCTGCTCAGGCAGGAAACCCTATACCATTTCAGACAAGTGGCTGTCCAGTCTCTTCTTAAAAGCTTCCAGTGTTGGAGCATTCACAGCTTCTGGAATTCCATAACAGCTTATGCTGTTCTATTTTCTATTTTTCAATTCTGTTCCCTGTTTTATTATTCTACTCTGCTCTGTATTATTCTATTGCTATTCTGTTGCATTATGCTATTCTGTTCTCCATTCTTTTCCATTCTATTTTCAATTCTATTTCTAGTGCTCTTCTATTCTACTCTACTATTCGATCCGATCTTGTTCTAACCCATCCCATCCCCTTCCTATTCCGTCGCTCTTGTATTCTATTCAAAATCAGATCGATTTAGCCATCCCCTGTCCTAGAGCCTCCTTAAGAGACTATTCTTTCCATTTGGCTTCTTACTGTTTGACAGACTGCGGCGTAAAATCATCCTTTTCCAACCCACAGAAGGAAAATATGAGAGAAGCGTATGATTTTCCACCCCTCCTTCGCTCCTCTGAAGCACAGACACTCCGCAGCTCTGAGAATGTCAGCCTGGATTAACTCTGCTGGCTCTTGTCTGCAGAGATGTTTATAGGCTGCGGAAACGCCAGCTTTTTAAAAGCAGCCAGGCAAACTAATCCTGTTTTATCTTTAAGCCCATGTCGACTTGCCAAATGCGATCATCGTTCCCCACAGGTGAGATCACGGGATGCCATGGAGACCGAGTGTGCAAAATAGCACCTTCCAGCCTCTCTCTCAGGCTCACCAGACAAACCCAACTAGGATCAGCACGGTGTGTGTGTTTGTGAATCCAGGTTTATTTGGCTCAGCCAAAAACCTTTACTGTGGATGCAGCCAGGTTCCCATTGTGCGATTTGCCCCTGCAAGGGGGAGGGGGGAAAAATAGGTCCAATTTTGCAAACTGCAACTAAGCCCACTCTAATGTGGGCTGTTTTGTTCTCCTTTCCATCTAGGGACCCAAGCATCTGTTTTGCAACTTTTTTTATCCCTTTGATGGGTACCCATTTGGACTCTCAAAACGGAAAAAAAAAAACAACCTAGAAAAACAGAATTGGAAGGAACTTTGGAGGTCATCTAGTCCAGCCCCCTGCTCAAGCAGGAGGGCCCATACAATCTCAGACAGGTGACTGTCCAGCCTCTTCTTAAAAACCCCCAGTGATGGGGCAGCCCACGCTTTCTGGAGGCAAAGCTGTTCCACTGTCCTCATTGTTAGGAAATTTCTCCTTAATTCCAGGTTGCTTCTCTCTTTGGTTAGTTTCCAACCGTTGTTTCTTGTCCTGCCTTCGGGTGCTGTGGAGAATAATTTGACCCCCTCTTCTTTGTGGCAGCCCCACTTTGCAAAATCTTAGGTTGCAAAGCCTGGTGTTTTGTTTCATTTTTTCCCCCAAAAATGGTTTTTGACCTGGCGTGTGGTGTGGGGCTTAATTGGGAACCTCTTCTTGGTTGCTTTTAACCTGTTGTGCCGGCTGTTCTGAAGAGACTTGAGGTAAGGGTGTAGATCCATGCAGGGATAAATAGAGGGATAAATAAATAATATGGCTAAATGAGCCGAGAAATATGCGTGGAACCTCTTCGATATTATTCTGGACAACGTATGGAGGCTGCTGGCATAAGTCTGTCTGGGACAGTTGGCTCTCTCTATAGAAATAGTTTTCATTCATTTGGTGACCATTTGACCTTAGGATGGAAAACGCTGGAAAAAGTGAGGACCAGTCCTCACGCTTATGACTCCAGTCATTTGATTGGAGGCATGTATTTATGACTGGATTTGGCTGGATTTGCTTAGCAGCCGTGCGGTTCATTTAACAACCGCAGATTCACTTAACAACCGTGGCTAAAAACCCAAACCCGAGAACGTTGGACGCAATTCACAACTACACAATTAACCAGTGGAACTCCTTGCCTCCAGAAGTTGTGAACGCTCCAACGCTGGACGTTTTTAAGAAGAGACTGGACAGCCATTGGTCTGAAATGGAAGAAGGGCTTCCCGCCTGAGCAGGAGGTCAGACTAGAAGACCTCCAAGGTCCCTTCCAACTCTGTTATTCTGTTAACAACCCTCTCGGTTAACAGCGGAAGTTTCAGTTCCAATTCTGGTCATAAAAAGGAGGAGGATCTGTACAATAGGCAGGTTCAGCTTGGGATGGATTATTTAAAAAAACTTTAAATGGCTCCTCTGAATGTGAGCTAATTAAATTAAAGAGATTGAGTGGGCTCGTTTCTCTGATAATTACACAGGCCTAAACACTGACCCTCCAGGATGAATTCCTGCACTCCCAACACTGTTTGCGTTGCTCACAATCTTTTAAATCCCCCCCCAATTGTACACGTGTGCGCGCGCGCACACACACACACACACACGTCTTCTCGTCTCCATAGCAACACCCACCAGTCCCTTGCCCAAAGCACCGATGACCAAAATTAAATTTAATTTTAAAAAAAAAAAAAACCCACAAAAAATGAAATGAAATGAAAACGGCACGGGCAGGAGGTTTGCAATGACTTCCCGCAAGCATCTGTCTGAATAGAGACGAAGCTGTTGGGGTGTGAGTGGGTGTGTGTGTGGGTGGGGCATGGTTTCAATCCCGGGGTGTGTGTGTGTGTGTGTCATGAACTGGAGACCAAGCATCCTTGTTGTTTTGAGGTGGGGGTTTGGCTAATTGGACTGGAGAGAGATCTCCTGTGATCTGGAAATGGATCAGGGACCCCTTTCTTGCAAAGCACGCTGTGGCATCTTGAAGGTAAAGGTAAAGGTTCCCCCGCACACGCGTGCTAGTCGTTTCTGACTCTAGGGGCCGGTGCTCATCTCCGTTTCAAAGCTGAAGAGCCAGCGTTTGTCCGAGGACGTCTCCGTGGTCATGTGGCCGGCATGACTAGACGCCAAAGGCGCACAGAACGCTGTTCCCACCGGAGTGGTCCCTATTTTTCTACTTGCATTTTTACGTGCTTTCGAACTGCTAGGTTGGCAGAAGCTGGGATGAGTAACAGGCGCTCCCTCTGCTACGCGGCACTCAGGATTCGACCCGCCCAACTGCCGACCTTCTGATCGACAAGCTCAGCGTCCTAACCCACTGAGCCACCCCGTCCCTCTTAAGGACAGATAATTGGATTAGGTTTCCAGGCTTTGTAGTGGACGATTTGTTGGCATCCAGGGGTCACGAAGCCCCCTCTTTTTTCCTCCCCGTGATAAGCAGGAGACCCCCACCTCGTGTGAAAATGCGGGGTGTGTGTGTGTGTGTGTCCCCTCAGGGTTTTGTCCAGCCAAAGTCAAATAGCTTCCCAGTGAGTCTTTGGTTTGCCTTTTTTTTTTTTTCCTTTCCCCCAAACGTGGGTGGCCTGCGTGGCAGGTGGCCTCCGAGGCTGCCAAGAGGGAAAGTTTTCTTCTCCAAATGATTCAAGGGCCTTAACTGGGCTTGGAGGCAGACCGACAAAAACACACCATCTCCATCCCATCTGGCTTGCCGCTTTTCCACGCAGGCGGTCCTCGCCTTAACGACCAATGATGGACCGCAGAATTTTCGCAACTAAGCAAGGCACTTGTTAAGGGCGCCCTGCTTACGATCTCTCTCTCTCTCTCTCTCTCTTTTTTTGCCATGTGAAGAGAATCGCTGCGGTTGTCGAGTGGATCGCACCGTCACTAAACAAATCCGGCTGGCTGGGAAGGTTTGCAGATGGCGATTCGTGTGACCCGGGATGCTGCAACGGTCATAGAAAGACGCGCCCAGGTGCCTGAATTTTGATCACATGACCATGTGGGTTTGGGCTCCTGAGACGGAAGTGTCTCGGCATTGAAGAAATGGAGCAATATTTTTTTCCCTTGGGCTTCTGTTGGCAAAATGAAGCAAAATTCTGCATAGGCTCAGGAGCCCTCTTTTCTCAGCACCCAATTCAGATTTCTTTCTCCTTAAAGATCTTGCTTTCTTGCTCTTTCCTTCCTTCTCTTTCTTCTTTCTTTCTCTCCTTCCTTCCTTCCTTCCTTCTCTTTCTTCTTTCTCTCTTTCTTTCTTTCTCTTCTTTCTCTTCTTTCTTTGTCTCTCTTTCTTCTTTCTTCTTCCTTCCTTCCTCCCTTCCTTGTCTCTTCTTTCTTTCTTTCTTTCTTTCTTTCTTTCTTTCTTTCTTTCTTTCTTTCTTTCTTTCTTTCTTTCTTTCT
>JAKJMR010000257.1:446831-458756 GCA_024449315.1 Daboia siamensis | reverse complement strand
GAAAGAAAGAAAGAAAGAAAGAAAGAAAGAAAGAAAGAAAGAAAGAATCAGGTTTCTCCAAGTGATAAGCTCCTTTGAAAAGGAGGTCATGTGCGGCTATCCCAAACCCTGAACACACATTTGTTGTTTTTTCTTTTAAATTGCTCTGTTTTTGCCCACCTACAAAGTGCCAGGATCCCGCTGATTCTACTCCTCAGCCGAGGATTGATTGCCTCGCTTTCTTTTCCAGTTCTGAGCCTGGTTTGGCCCTGGGTCAAAGTAAATATTTTTTTCGGGCGGCAGAGTTGACGTCAAGAGCTATGAGGTGACTCCCTGGCCAAACTCCGAGGCTCTATTTTGATTCCTCCCCAGAGGGTGATGAACAAGAGGTCTTGATCTAGATATAGAATTACAAAGCGAGGAAAAGCAAGTGGACTGGCGCTGAGGCAGCTCCTGGCAACGTGTTTACCAGGGACTAGAAACCATTGCCTGCATTGGCACATTTTTCTCCCGGCAATTTTAGGCATAGCGGAGCAGAATCAGGGGAGATACAGAATTATTTCGGGCTGCTGCAGATTAGAACTGGCTAAGGCCCTGCCGGAGGAAATAATCCCCGTGTGTAGAAAAGAAAAAAAAAGTGTCAGGGGGAACGGGCCCATTTTCCTGATGACTAGTTTTCTCTACGCAGGCTTTTTTTTTTTTTTTTTTTTAAAGATAGGTAAAGATAAAGATAAGATCTATCATAATTATGACCTGCGGAGGGAGGGGAGGGAGATGAAAGGGGAAGGAAGGACGAAGCATCAAAAAATTGTGTGAATGTACCTGTTAGGACTTGGCTTGGTTTGCTCGAAGGGGGTGGCCTGTTTACCAAACGAATTATCAGGTTTTGAAACAGTGGTTCGTATTTTGCCTTTCTTACGCTGGTCTCTGACCGTCATCAAGCTGTGATTCAATTTGATGTTCTTCCTTACCTTCGGCTAAGCTGTGTGACATCAACGCGGGATGTTTTGCGGCGGGTTTCAACACAACCAGGTCAACAGTCCCGGCTGGCAAGTTTTCTCAGCTCCTCCCAGTTAGAGCTTATTCCCGCTTCAGGTCGCAGTTAAAAAAGGTACGCCGTGTGTGTCTTCTCGTATATCCTCCAGGTGAGGCCGGGCAGGTGGGAAGGGAGCGCAGAGTCACACAGAGGTGATGCGGCTCGAGATTTGGGCCGTGGAGCAGCCATGAGGAACGTTTGGGAATTTTTGGAAAGATGGAAACTATTCTTAGCGGGGGCCAGGGAAAGCCCGGCGGACGGGCTCGAAAGAAGCCCCCTCAGGCAGGCGGCCGGCGACGGGCAGGCAAGTCTCTGCTCCTTTGACGTCCCTGAGGAGAATTCGGAACAGCCACGAGGTCAGGTTGATCGGTTCTGCTCGACTCGTTTCAAGCCCTGGCCTTCTTCCGGAAAGGTGGGTGGCGATTCTTGCATTAATAAAGGGGGGGTCCTTGGTGTTCTCTGAGCTGGGGGGTGGGCTTTCTTGCAGACGTTTCATGACCCAACAAGGAGGAAGAGGAGGAGGAAGATTGTGGGGTCCTTGTTGCTCTCTGAGCTGGGGTGGCTTTCTTGCAGATGTTTCATTACCCAACTGGGTGTGTGGAGGAGGAGGAGGAGGAGGAGGAGGAGGAAGGGGAAGGGGGGGTCCTTGCTGCTCTCTGAGCTTGGTTGCTTTCTTGCAGAGGTTTCACATTACCCAACTCAGTTGGGGGAGGAAGAGGAGGAGGAGGAGGAAGGGGAAGGGGGGTGTTCTTGCTGCTCTCTGAGCTGAGTTGCTTTCTTGCTGATGTTTCATGGCCCAAACTAGGTAACTTCATCAGCACACCTTATCTAGTTTGCGTCATGACATGTCTTCAAGAAAACAGCTAAACTCAGAGAGCACCACGCACCCTTCGATTCTTGCGTCATCCAACCTCGGGTCACACTTGGCCACTACAAACAGGGATTAAGTGTGGCCCTCAGCAAAATAGTTTTTTTTTTGGGGGGGGGAGATAAGATTTGAAAGACGATGTGTACGCCCATGTCTGTTTACACAACACAGCTCCCCTGGATCCTGAAAGGGCCAGTTGTGGGACTGCACTTGTCCAAGACCAAGGTCTGAGATTCGAGACTGTACTTGCTGGGACTTGTGTCGGCCGGGTGAAAAGGGTGGTGGGCCCGATTTCCCTCTCACTGTCCCCCTGCACCCTCTCTGCTTGCTCTCCCCGATCAGAAGGAAGTCCTCCATGAGGTCACCATTTGGATGGACAGCCAAGGAGGGTATGGAAGAACGGAGAAAGGATAGGCAGGGGGTTGGACTAGAAGACCTCCAAGGTCCCTTCCAACTCTGGGGTTCTGTTCTTCTATTCTGTTATTCGGGCATCAAGAGCTGAAAACCCTTGGAAGAAATTCTGCAGAGGGAGTCCGCTGAAAGTACCCTGTCCCTTTGCATAATTTCAGAAAACGCCCAGAAGCTATCAGCTTGCAACTCTGGGGAGTTAGAACTGTTATTTCTTTGAATAACCATCAACTGGGAAAGAAAGAGAATGACATCAGCAACGGGGATTAAGCAAGAGGCAAATAAAAATTAGGTTCCCCAAGCCCCACTTTCTGCTCATTAATTTAAAAAAAAAAATCAGATTGGCAGTTCGGCTTTTAATTCAGGTTTGAACATTCAAATTGCCAGTGGCGTTGCGAATTGTGGCTTTGATGCGGGTCCCCGGCCTGTGAAGACTACAATTTTTAAGTTTGGCAGCAGGTAAGAAGACAGCTTGATGGGAAAAAGAGAAGCACAGATGGTTTGTTTCAGTTCTCTGGTATTTACAGCTAGTTCTCCACTTACGCCCGTCCGTTTAACGACTGTTCAGAGTTACGCCGATTCTGGGGAAAAAAACTGACTTATGATCAGTTCTCATACTTAGGACCGTTGCAAGCTATAGCTTCAAAGTTTGGCAGCAGGGAAGAACATCGCTTGATGAGAAAAAGCGCAGAGAGTACGTAAGCCTCAACTTACGACCTTTTATTTAGTGAACGTTCAAAGTAACGACGATGCTGGAAAAAAGTGACAGAACTGGACTGTTGCAACTATTTTTTTTAAAATTTGGCAGTGGAAAGGAAAATGGTTTGATGGGGGCGGGGGAAACCAGAAGCATGGATAATACGTTTCATTTGTCTGATGTTTATAGCTAGTCCCTGACTTATGACCATTTTGGTGACTGTTCAAAGTTACAACGATGCTTCTACCATCCTGGCCAAGTGGTTGTCCAGTCTATTGTTAAGCACCTCCAATGATGGGGCACTCACAACGCTGGGAGGCAAACCGTTCCATTGAATATCTTCTCTTGGAAGAAAAAAAAAGGTGGAAATTCTTATTTATTTTATTTATTTATTTATTTATATTTAAATTTATATACCGCCCTATTCCCGTAGGACTCGGGGCGGTTTACAGGGAAAATTAAAAGTTAAATACATCACATACAATTAAAACGATTAAAACTAAGATTAAATTAATCCCTGAACTTAACTAAAACCCCATTAATTAAATAATTAAAACCCCTCAGTCTGGGCCAGACAACTCAAAAACCCAAGTTTTCAAGTCCCTACAAAATGAGTGAAGGTTTTATCTCAAGCAGAGAAATCAAAAGCTTTAAATTTAATCAGTTGGGTAGGAGGTTTAGCTTCAGGGTAAGCATCACAACTCCCCTTCCCATCAATGGATGGTCTCTCTCTCTCTCTCTCTCTCTCTGTGTGTGTGTGTGTGTGAGAGAGAGAGAGAGAGAGAGCACTTGCATTTCATGGTGCGTTAACCAGGTCAATTGAAGGCTCAATTCACGCTGTGCCAAGCTTGATTAATGTTCCCCTTGGTGAGATTCATGCACAAAGCTGTTGTTAGATTCCAGGTCAATGCCTTCTGTAAACTTAGAGAAACAACGTAAATCGGTAACCAGGTTAATGATCTGAATGTGTGAAGGATCCATTCTGGTTTTTCAGGCTACTGAAAGTCTGGGAGAGCGCTTGACTTCTTGCTGTCCTCTTGAATTTTGAGCCATTCCAAATAACCCTGCATAGATCTTGGGTTTTCCCAGTCTCTGACATGTTGCACAGAGACCCCCACAGGCCAGAAGGTATGGTGGCTTAGAGGTATGAGCCACATTTCGGAGGCTGATTTGATGTTGTTAAAGGACACAAACACTCTGAGTTTGCACTGCGTGCTACTTCCGAGCAATTTCCCCCCCTTGCACGCGCGAGGGTTGTCCCCAACCCCATCGTATGCTTTGTAAGCATGGCAACGTTGCATGGGGCTGTCTCCATGACAACCGTGTGTGGTACCCAGCACGAAAGATGGAGAAGGACCAGAAGGACGGGAAAACCCGTTGCTGAATTGTTTCCCCCCCCCTCCCCCATTTTACAACCTAATCTGACAGCGTTCTGTTTAGTTCGGTAATATTCAGGGGACGGTCATGAAAAATGCCCAAAGCTGCAGATCTCTTTGAAGGACTGGCAAATTTATCTTTCTAGCTTTTTTTGCAATTAGGCAGTTGGGGTAAATAATGTTCCCCCATTTTGAACACCTACCAATCTGTTTGCTTTATCTTGCAAATTGCAGCCCTTGCCATAAAATAAAATAAAATAAAATAAAATAAAATAAAATAAAAATAACAAAACTCGACAGGTGGGTAAAAACGGTCAAATCCAATCGAAACATCCGACTGACTGGGCGATGAAGCATAAGAATACATCAGTCAATTGCAAAAGGCAGCCTTACTTGGAACAGCTTACATCCCGCATTAACGTCTGCAACCCCATCCAACATCCACATCTGCTTATCCCAGGTCCTTGGGAAGAACGCGAGAGGCGGGCAAAAATGCCAAATTCAGTCTAAACATTTGGCTGACTGGGCGCCGAACCGCATAAATAATACATAATGCAAATTAGAGCCTTTGCAATATAGATAAGCGAAGAAGAACAAAATGAAGACGCTCGAGTGCTTGGGGGACTTTAGAATTCAGATAGACACATAACACCCCAGATTTAACAACTGTCGATGAGAAAGACCAAAAAAAGTCTGGATAGAGGAGACAGCAGAACAGAAAAAAAACAAAAAAACTGGGCCGGGGGGGGGGGGGAAATCACAAAATAAAAAGAACTGCAAATAGAAGTAGAATGACCGAGGCAGCGCCAAGAGTGATAGGCGCCTTGGGTGCAATCCATAAACATCTGGAGCACCAATTGAGCACCATTGGCATTGATAAACTCCCCATTAGTCAATTGCAAAAGGCAGCTTGATTCAACGTAGCTTCCGTCCTGCGAGGAGACTTTTAAACACTGTCTAACATCCACATCTGCCTATCCCAGGTCCTTGGGAAAGACTCAACAGGTAGACGAAAATGCCCAATCCAGTCTAACCAGCGGAACAACCTGCCTCCAGAAGCGGTGAATGCTTCCAACACTGGAAGTTTTAAAGAAGAGACTGGACAACCATTTGCCTGAGATGGTATAATAGGTTCTCCTGCTTGAGCAGGGGTCTGGACTAGATGATCTCCAAGGTCCCTTCCAGCTTTATTCTATTCTAACCATTTCCAGGATTTTATTAAACGCCACCACCGTTCCTGATTTCCCCCCCCCTCCCCCGCCCGGCCGGCTCTCCTTCCCAGAAACAATTTTTTAAAAAAAACTGCTGAGAAATAGACACCAGAAATAGCTGTATAATTGCTTTTTTTCCCCCCTTTCTTTCCAATGCAGTTATCTCTTTGAGAGGCCGTTTCGATCATCATTTTTAAATTATTATTATTTCTCGTTTTTCGGTGAGCTGAGCGCGCCAGCTTGACAAACTCAACCGGGATCTTTGGCCCTGCTCCCGGATCCCACCCCTGATGGCCACCGTTCGGATTTTGAATGACTTCTCTCTGAAAAAATCTCCCCAGGGCCCGATTGGAGAGAGAAGGAAAGAGAACAACCACAACAAAAATTAAAACGAAAAAAATCCAGATAACATCCCACAAGTGAACTTTTCTGAGTAATTGAAGAGTCGCGGTGCAGTTTCATCCAGGGCTCCCTCGCCAGCCTGCTTTATCTCGCAGTCTTAAAAACAAGGAAGAGATAATTTCCCCCCTCTTCACTTCCATCTTTTTTTTTTTTTCTTTGCAGTTAATTGCAGGCGAAGGCTGTGATGGTCCTGAATGTGGCTTCTTGGCCATCCCAGGTTGTTCTTGCATGTTGAAGGTCTCAATTTCCTTTGGAGTTAACAGATGTTTAGGGTGGCAACATCCTGCAAACTCTGTTCCCTGTTGGTTTCGGGGGGGGGGGGGGGAACCCACCTCCTCGTGTTCCCCCCCCCCCCCCTATCCTGTTGCTGGATTTAAACTGGGTTAAAGCTGATCGGAAACTGCCCGTGGATTCCAAACAATGCTAATTTTGTTGTTTTTGGCCCGGAAAGCCAAAGAACCTTAGGCTGGGAGGAGATGTAGTTAGCGGAGAGACAGCGCGGTGCAAACGATGGGCAAAATAGAATTGCGCCTTCCAAATTTGCAAGTGGGTGTGTTTGGAGACACGTTGTGTTGCGTTGCGTTAGGGCAGAGTAGGCAGATCTGCTCTGTTTACACCTTAGTGGGCATTTGCCAACTCCTGCGAATTTGTGCCTGCCAAGGTGTGTGGTGAAACTCCATTCCTAGAGTAATCAACTCAAAGCCAGTTGATTGATTGATGCATCTGAGAACACAGCACCCAGATCTTTTGACTCTCCTTCCCTTTCCTCCTGTTATCAATAATGTGTATCTTTTATTTCCCCAAGTGCTAATTCTACATTTGCTCGGTGAGAGCCTGCGTTGATATCCCCTTCTCACTTCTGATCTCCCTCCCTTATTTTTTTTTTAAAAAATTATTATTATCTTACTGTTATTATTTAAGATTTGAGCTTCAGTTCGATTCACAGTCTAGGACTGGTTAAAACTTAACAGTTCAAGTCCTAACCAAGAACCTAAGAGCTGCTAAGGTAACGTCTGAATGTACAGGCAGTTCCGAGTAAGGTGGTTTTGTGTGTGTTTTTTGCAAAGTCAGGATATTCAGGTCTGATAAGTTCAAAATTTTCATGGATCTCCTATTGCTATTGGCACAAACATTCCTCCCCAATCCTCAACTTCAATTTGCAAATGGCCATATTTTGGTAATTTTTTTCTGGCTGTTTCTCCTCAATTCGTGCATCCCCTGGTACTGCCTTATCGATGAACCAGCCTTTTTCCCCCCACACACAATAGTTGTGTCAGGCATGTTGTGGGCCAGACATCTGTCTGTTTGGATCCGAAATAATAATATTTTATTTTATTTTATTTTATTTTATTTATAATTCACTCTATTATTTTGATCCCATTTTGAAATCATCCATCTCCCTTACGAGAGACTTGAAGAGATGGTCTCGCCAGGGGTGGGCCACATTGCCTCCCACCCTAGAGAGAAATCTCTCTCTTTTTCTCTCTTTCTCTCTCTCTCTCTCTCTTTCTCTCTCCCTCTCTCTTTCTCTCTCTCTCCTTCTCTCTCTCTCTCTTTCTGTCCCCCCTCTCTGTTTCTCTTTCTTTCTCTCTCTTTTTCTTTGTCTCTCTTCCTTCCTTTCTCTTCCTTTCTCTCTCTCCCTTTCCCTCTCTCTCCCTCTCTCTCCTCCATTTTTCTTTCTTTTTCTGTCTCTCTCTCTCTCTCCCTTTCCCTCTCTCTCCTCTGTTTTTCTTTCTTTTTCTGTCTCTCCCTCTCTCTCGTCCATTTTTCTTTTTTTCTGTCTCTTTCTCTCTCTTCCTTTCTCTCTCCCCCTTCTCTTTTTCTCTCTCTCTCTCCCTTTCCCTCTCTCTCCCTCTCTCTCCCTCTCTCTCCTCCGTTTTTCTTTCTTTTTCTCTCTCTTTCTCTCTCTCCCTCTCTCTCTCCCCTTCTCTTTCTCTCTCTCTCTCCCTTTCCCTCTCTCTCCCTCTTTCTCCTCCGTTTTTCTTTCTTTTTGTCTCTTTCCCTCTCTCTCCCTCTCTCTCCTCCGTTTTTCTTTCTTTTTCTGTCTCTTTCTCTCTCTCCCTCTCTCTCTCCCCTTCTCTTTCTCTCTCTCTCTCCCTTTCCCTCTCTCTCCCTCTTTCTCCTCCGTTTTTCTTTCTTTTTGTCTCTTTCCCTCTCTCTCCCTCTCTCTCCTCCGTTTTTCTTTCTTTTTCTGTCTCTCTCTCTCTCTCCCTTTTTCTCTCCCCCTCTCTTGTTTCTCTCTCTCTCTGTCTCTCTCTCTCTCTCTTCCTCTCTCTCTCTCTCTCTTTGGCAGAGGGGGGATGCCCAGCGCAAGATCTCCCTGCAGAAACGCAGAGCTAAGGAATATCATCTGAATTCAGGTTTCCCACCCCTGCCCTACCCTCGATGGGGAGGGGAGGGTGGGGGGGGCGCGTCCTCCTCGCCAGCAAGGAAGGGAATGAGCTGGAGAGCGGCGGGGGGGGGGGTGACGGAGGAGAAGGAGAAGGTGGCTGCGTCAACCTCCTCCTCCTCCTCCTCCTGGACCCTCTTCGTGCTTCCTCAGCCCTGGATGACTGCAGACCCCCACCCTTGCAGGAGCCGGCTCCAGCCGAGCGAGAGGAAAGCAAGCCCAGCTGTTTTTCGGGGGGGGGGGAGGCGATGCAGAGAGGCTCGGCCCCAGCGCCCAGCCTTTGGGGGCGGCGGGGCCTGGGGGAAGCCCAGCCGTGGGAAAGCGGGTCGAGCCTCAGAGGAGGCGCCTGCCTGCCGGAGGCGGGGGCGGGATCCCCGAGGACCGACAGCCCGGCCAGGCAGAGGGAAATGGCCGGCTGACGCTGCCTGCGGGAATCCCCCCGGAGCGCTTCTCCTGCTGGCCGCCTTTGTCGGCCAGCTGCTCCGCCGGCCCCGAGAGCAGAGGAGGGTCGGGGGGTCTCCAGCCGCCCCCGGAGTCAGCAGCCGTCCGCCTGGGCTCCAGCTGGGAGCAGAGCCCGGCGTGGGCCGGGCAGGCTGAGGATGGAGAGCAAGCCTCTTTTCAGCATGCAGAAGGCGCTGGTGCAGCCCTTCCAGATGTGCATGTTGGACATCCCCCTGAGCGTGCAAGACGACGAGGTGAGGAGCCAGCCACAGGGCGGGGAGGGGGGATTTGGGCAAGGGGGAGCCTGGGACAAGGTTTGGGGGCAGGGGGCTGCCTTTCCCCCACCCCCACCCTCCCCAGATTCTTCACACTCCTCTCTGCCAGAGAGGTTTCTGCAGTTGTCCTTTGTTCCTCCTGTGTGCTGTGTTTCTGCAGCTGGCCAGCCTTTCAACTGGCTTGGCTAAAGGGGCTTCTTATTTTATTTTATTTTATTTCCCCCAGGCAGGGTCTTCCCTCCTCGTCCTTGACGCCGTTCACACAACCCCAGAGTCGCCTTGCCTGGCCTCCAGGCTCCAAAACCGCCAGGAAGCCCCCCCCAGGGAGAGGTTGAGGACGGGGGGGTGGGTGGGTCCTGGGGTGCAAGAGGTCTCTTTTCGTAGGCGGGGGCGTTGGCAAAGACTGGGGTTGGGACTTGTGTTTATTTTCTTGGGTTGATCCAATTGACAGCCTCGCCCCCGTGGCACCTCCAGGTAACTCTAGGAAGCCTCGGCATTTGGGGATCCTCCCAGTCTGCTTCCAGGGATTTGAGTCTGCTTCTTAATTGCCTTCCACACAAACGAACACCCAGGGATTAAACTTCCCTCGGGGTGGGGTGGGGGGAAAAATCCAGATTGTGACACGGGAAATCAAGTCCTGGTGAAGCTCTCTCGGAATATTTTTTTTGCCACTCCTGCCTGAACATCCCTGTTTGTTCCCCCAAGCCCACCTCGGAGGAGCCCAATTGGGCATTTCTGGGCTTCAAAGCAGGGACACCGCCAGGGAGCCTTGGCATCTGGGCCTGCCAAGGTTCACCCAAGGTTCAACACCCCCCCTCAAACCACAACCCCTGTACAGAATGTAGTGGAAAAATGCAGTTTTAGCCCGGGAATAGGGCTATGAAAAAGATCCAGGTTTGCAAGGAAGGTATGCAAGTGATCTTCAAGTTCTGACCATGACTGAGAGCAGAACCTCTGTTGCTAAGTGAGACAGTGAAGTGAGTTTTGCTCCATTTTTACGTCCTCTGTTGCCACAGTTGTTAAGCTAGTAACACGGTTGTTAAGCTTCCCCCGTTGACTGCTTGCCAGAGGGTGGTCAAAGGGGTTCCCGTGACCCCCGGGGACGCTGCGACCCCCCTAAGTATGAGTCAATTGCCAAGTGTCTGAATTTATGATCAAGAGCACTGAAATGGTTGTAAGGGTGAGGACTGGGTGAAAACCGCCTTTTTCCGTGCCGTCGCAATTTCGAATGGTCGCCGAACCTGCAGAAGCCGAGGGCTGCCTGTAATATCTGGATTTACTGATTACTAAGGGCAGGAGATCGAGAGTGGTTTTCAAGGGGTGCGCGGTTGTAACTTGAGGACGACCTGTGAATTGTGAGTTTCGTTGTCCACATTTAGGCTGTTGTCAACCTGGACACTTGGAGGACGTAATGATCTTGCCTCCAGAAGCGGTGGGTGCTCCATCACTGGAGGTTTTTAAGAAGAGGCTGGACAGCCCTTTGTCTGAAATGGTGCAGGGTCTCCTGCCTGAGCAGGGGGCTGGACTAGAAGACCTCCAAGGCCCCTTCCAACGCTGTTAATTCTGCGTTTTATGGACCGAGTCGCACAGCATTCGACTCCTTAGTGCTGAGTTTGCCCTGAGCAGCAATTTTAAAGGATGGCAGCCCAGATCGCGTATTATTCGGGTGTGGGGCTGATTGTGCGCGGTCAGAGAAAACATATGTAGATTTGGGGGAAATCTGAGATGGGCTCACGAGGCATCACTTTAGGGGAACGCAACCCTCCCACTCCAAATTTAGAAGATCCGTTTAGTGGGGTCCCTGGTGCTCTCTGAGCTTGGTGGTTTTTTTTGCAGACGTTTCATGACCTAACTACATAACACCCTCAGTGCTAGAAGGAAAGTGCGTGGAGTGGAGGAGGAGGAGGACTGTGGGGTCCTCGGTGCTCTCTGAGCTTGGTTGTTTTCTTGCAGACGTTTCATGACCCAACTAAGTAACATCATCCATATAAGGGTGTGTGAAGTTTGCTCCATGTTTATATTCAGTAGCTCCCCCTGCAACTAGTGCCCGGCACCCACTATCCATATAAGCGGGGATTAACACCAGACAAACAATCAAGGAGAAAATAATGTGCTAATCAACCTCCACCCAGCCCGAAAGGAGAAGCTACTGTACATAAACAGGGAGCAGAGCACTGATGACGTTGCCTAGTTGGGTCATGAAACGTCTGCAACGAAACCCCCCAGCTCAGAGAGCACCCAGGACCCCCACAGTTCAGCCCTGAGGTACAAACGTCCTCCTTTACGAATCTTTTTTAGGTGTCGTCCTGCCATAGGTGGAGCCACGTCAAGTGGCGTCGCATCATGCCCGCTTGCTCTGATGCGGTTGTACTTTCTCCCGGGGGGGGGGGCGGGGGGGCGGGACCGTGGCTTGTTTTCACACCCTGGGTTCCTACGTGGCCTCTCTGCAGCTGCTGAAACGCGGCCGGGATGTGTCTCTGGAAGTTTGATTGTTTTGCCCGGGAGCGGAGGAGATATTGACCCAGCACGTAGCTGGAAAGTTCAGCATCTACCCCGGAGCTGAATTTGAATCAAATGAGAAATGGAAGCGAGGACAGCCTGGCCTGGATTGAGAAAAAAGTGACCAGGCTTAAAAGAGAAAATGTACTTACTCCTTTCTCTTTTCTCTCTCTCTCTCTTTTTTTGTTTTTTTTTTTTTAATTTTCTTCCCCTTCCCCTTTTCTTTCTTCCCTCTTCTTCTCTCTCTCTCTTTCTCTCTCTCTCTCTTTTTCTCCCTCCCACCCTCCTCTTCTCTCTCTCCCCTTCCTTTCCTTTCCTTCCTTCCCTTTCCTATCCTTCCCTTT
>JAKJMR010000257.1:429367-441293 GCA_024449315.1 Daboia siamensis | reverse complement strand
TCTCCTTGCTCTAATGTGATCTGGATTGCTTACCATGGCTGAAACGGGATGCTGCATATTATATGAATGTCCCTCATTACCGTTCTTACTTGGATTAGGTTCAAGGTCCATTTTAACCCAGCATCCTGTTTCCGTTGGGGGCTGGCCAGGGACGATAGGGAACACCCTCCAGGCTGCAAAGGCAGAGGGGTTTCTGTTGTTGCCTGCTCCTCCGGGGAAAATATTGTCCTCAAAAGAGGGACTTTCTCATTCTTTACAATAGAGCTTTAATTTTGCTGCAGTGATGCTCTCCGCCGCCCTTTCCAGGAACCGAGAGAGCCTTGTCTTGTGGCAGGGAGTTCCGCCAGCAGCAAAAGGGAACATATATATAAAATGGCATTTTCTTTGGCTAGAACTGAAGAAATGGGATTGACTTGACTTTTTTATACTCGGATTTTTTCTTAGGGAGGGGAAAAAACCCAGTTTCTGCTTCTCCGTGCTTTGCACGTTACAAAACCATAAAAGGGAACAGCTTCCCTTCCCAAATCTTTACCTGTTCGGTATCTGTTCCCAGATACTCTCTTATATTTGCCATTTTTTACACTGAATAAACCCACTTTTACGACCGTGTGTACAGTACTGCCATAAAAATAAAGCTATTTTTATGCTTGCCTTTATGACCAAACTCTCCCTGGCATCTTTTTTTTTTTTTTTTTGCTTTATTCTCAAACTACTTGAAAATTTCTTCAAAATTCCTCTGAGCATTTTTGCACCCAGTTGGTTTGCCTTCCGTGACCGTTTTGGTCCTCCCTGCTGTCTGCACTTTCCAATATGGGGTGAAAAAAAACGCCCAGTTGGTTGTCTTGGAATCACCACGCTTTAGAGATAGAAGGGGCCACCGAGGTCATCAAGTCCAGCCCTAATTCAGTGCAAGAATCCAGATTAAAACATCTCGGCCAGCAACGGGACATACAGAGAGTCCTCATCTTAACGTAAGGTGGTTTAGTGACTGTTCGAAGTTATGATGTCACTGAAAAAGTGACTTATGGTGATGTTTCACACTTACGACCGTTACAGCATTCCTTTGTGTGGCTATTTTATTTTGACTAGTCCTACCTTGCTGGATTGTTTGGGGCGACAAAGTGAGCCTCAACAGGGCCCATCTGCTTGACTACAGTTTTCAAGCTGATAAAATTACAAAATTGGCCCATCTTTTTCCTAAACCAAGGCTATCTCTTGTGTTCCCCCCCCCCCCCCCCCGCCCCCGAACATTTTCCTAACATTCAAAGAGATTTATTTTTTTTTTTTTGCTTTCTCTTGTAACTTAAAACCAGCGTTCTCATTTCTGTACTCTGGACTAATCAAGGACTTCAGAAGTTTCTGTCTCCTGCAGAGAGATATATATATATTCTTCTCAAGACTGAACTTATCCAATTCGGCTTCTTGTCTACTCCCCCCCCCCCCGCCCTCTTCAACCATTTTCATTCTTCTTTGCAATTTTTTTTCCTTCTTCTTCCAAGCAGTTCTTAAAATCTGATGCTTAGGAGAGGAACGCCCGACTCACTCGTGCAGAGTTTGACTTTGCAGAATAAAACAGCACCGTGATTTTTTTTTTTTTTCCTGGCCTGGCCAAAAAAGCGTAAACAAAGATAAACACAGCCGTTTGTTTTTTTTTAAAACACACTTTATGGATTAAATTGCAGTTCGCCGAGTTTATGCAACGCTCAAAACTCCAGAGGTTTGGTTGGGAACTTAATCTCAGCATCTTGGCCCTGAAAAAGGATATGATAATCAAATTCACCCTGGGCTATTTCCCCCAAAACCTCTTAACCTGAAAGAAGCTTTGAAGAAGAGTCATTTAAAGAATTATTTTAAACTTGAAAGAGTCATTTTCATTGGCTGCCTTCAACTATCATTAGCGTAAGGTAGCATGGTTGCATTATTAATCATTTAGCGGCGAGTTCACACGACCAAAATTTGGGCACGTGGCAACCGGTGTGTATTTACAACGGTCGCAGCATCCCAGGGTCACGTGTTCACAATTTGCGACCTTCCCAGCAGTCAGTGGGGGGGGGGGGCAGTTTCATTTAATGACCACTTGATTCATTTAACAGCTGCAGTAATTTGCTTAATAGTGCCCCCTCCCCCCAAAAAGGGTCATAAAAGATTCAACTGGTGCAGAATGCAGCCGCGCGAGTTGTGATGGGAGTTTCCCCGATACTCCCGTGTAACACCTCTTCTCCGCAAGCTGCATTGGCTTCCGGTTGCCTTCCGAGTGAGATTCAAGGTGCTGGTGATGACCCATAGAGCCCTAAATGGCGAGGGTCCGGATTACTTACACCTGCTGCCGGCATCCACTTCCCATCGTCCTGTGTGCTCCCACAGGGAGGGCCTTCTTAGGGTACCGCCGGTGAAGGATTGCCGGCGGGTGACTCCTAGAGAGAGGGCCTTCTCTGTGGGTGCGCCTGCCCTCTGGAACCAGCTTCCGATGGGACTTAGCACTGCCTCCGACCTCCGCTCATTCCGCCGGGACCTGAAAACTTGGCTCTTTGAGCTGTCTGGCCTAGACTGAGGGGTTTTTAATTGGGTTTTCAATGTTTTAATTTTTAAACTTTGGGCTTTAAATTTAATTAATTGTTTTATTTTATTTTTTAACTTTTGTACGGTATGATTTTAATTGCCCTGTAAACCGCCCTGAGTCCTACGGGAATAGGGCGGTATATAAGTCGAATAAATGAATGAATGAATGAATGAATGAATGAATGAATGAATGAATGAATAAAACCAGGCAACAACGGCCTTGCTTAACAATGGAGGTCCCAATTTTTTTTGTCATAACTCAAGGACTCATATCTCCTTTTTCTTCTTTAAAGTTGCAAATCAGCACAAACGGAGAAGTCTCCAACTTCTCTTCGCTCACAGCTTTGCTTGTGCAATTCTCTTTTGTTACTCTGCTGTTCCTTTCTAATGCTGGGTTGATACACTGTTGGGAGTGTTTTGCTTTTTTGTTCACAAGAAGAAAAGTGTCATTTAGAAAAGAGGCTGGTTTTGGTTTTTTTCTGGTTACACTGAACGCCCCCCCCCCCCCCCCCCCCCCGCAAATCAGTGCAATTTAGCATCCCCTCTTTATTTTTTGTTGGCTTTTGTGTGTGTGTGTGTGTGTGTGTGTGTGTGTGCGCGTGCGCGTGCGCGCGGGGGGGGGGGAAGCTACAACTTTCTGACTTTGAACTGCTGAGAAGACCTCCTCCTCGTTTAACTTCTGCTTATCTGCAAAATTAATTCTGCCTTGTTGGGATTTCGCTCAGAACATCGTGTTAAAAATGCTCGCTTTCCATCATTATGTGTCAACCTCATCAATATTTTAAGAGAGCGTGTATTTCCCCTTTATTTTTCCGGTCACTTCCCTGATTGAAAAACTTGAGTTTGTGGTGCAATTCTAAAAAGTCACTGTTCTTTGTGGTCAGCCTGCCTTTGGTTATCCACTGGCCTTTCAAATAGGGGTAAATGGTCAAATTAGAATTTCAACTTGAATGGTGGAATTTTGCCGTGAATGTGTCCACCACCTTTCTCTCATATACTTACACACATTCTCCGTTGTTCATATATGGATAGCTTGCCGATAAGCTTTGTTTCACTGGAAGGTTTTTTTTTTTTTTTTTAAAGACTAGACAACCATATAGAGTCTCCTGCTTGTTCACAAACTCGGATGCTGATTTTCCTGTTTTTCTGATCTGAAAGTCTTTGGAGCTGCCGGAAATGGATTTATTTAAATCCCACCCGGCCCAATTAGAAACACCCACCACCACCACCCTCACCCCCAAACCTCTTCTGATTCTCTGGCTCTTTTGTTTTGCAGCAAGAGAACCAAATCTGCAGATTTATTTCTTTTTTCCTTGCTTTTCCCCCCCCCCCCCTCGCCTGTTCTCTCGACAAGCCAGCACAGCCAACATTCAGCAAGGGAGGCTTTGCGCGAGCTGCGTGCCCGGCCCTGGGTAAACCAGACAAGGGATCCCTCAGTCCAGCATCACAAAAGGGGTGTTGTCTTGTTTTTGTGTCCTTGCGAGCTCAGCTTCGAGGAGGAAATAAAAAAGAGAGCGCGCAGGCATTCAAAGCAATCGCTCTCCTGCGCCAATCCACTTGGCGCTCGGCTTCGAGGCCTCGCCATCTTTGCAAGGATTGCTTTGGATTCTAACTTGCTTGCCGGGGGAGCTATTGAAAAAGCACACACACACACACACACACACACACAGAAAGGCTTGTGTTGTTGTTGTTGTTGCTGTTTTCTCCCAAGCTCTAATGGTGCATCTTGGAAAGCTCCCTTCCGTTTTCCTGTTTCCTTTGTTTGCCTGGCAGGCTTTTGTCTTTCCGTTCCCACCTTCCTTGCCTGCTATTTTATTTAATTTTGCTGCTTTTTTTGGGGGGGTACGGTGGGATGGTGTTCAGCCACAGAAGGGAGGGAGGGAGGGAGGGAGGGGAAGGAAGAAAAAAGATAGGGAGGGAGGGAAGGAAGGAAAGGAAGGAAAAAAGGGAGGAAGGGAAGAGAGGGAAGGAAGAAAAATAAAGGGAAGGAAGGAAGGAAGGAAGGAAGAGGAGGAGGAAGAAGAAGATGATTATGATTTTATTATAGCTAACCACCCTAAGCAAGAAGGAAGGAAGGAAGGAAGGAAGGAAGGAAGGAAGGAAGGAAGGAAGGAAGGAAGGAAGGGGAATCCTCAATTGCCCATTACTTGATAGCAAGCATCTTTCATAGATGTGGGGATTCTGCATGGAGGGGATTATTTTTCTGCAGATCTAGCTGGGAACTCTGTTTCAGTTTCCACCAATCATCTGATGCTTCTCGGAAGGCAGGAAAAGCACCACTGGGCTTTTCCAGCACCAGGTTGTGTGTGGTGGACCGGAACTGGATGCTGTGTGTTTGTGTGTGTGTGAGAGAGAGATTTGTGCTTTGTCTTGCAACAAAGACTGAGGCCTGGAAAAAAAAAAGCCATTCAGTCAACTCCATCCAGGATCCTTTTTAAAACTCATTATTTTTAGAGCCTTTTTAATCAGCCACAGCTGAACCAAATCGGAAATACTTAGAGCTTCTGGTTTGTTTTCCTTTTAAGCCTTTCAACATTGGAATAGCCAGAGAGTTGGGGGGGAGAGAACCCCCCCTCCCCTTCAGCCCCATGGCTTGCTTTCCCTCTTCCCCATCTGGGGACAAACTTAGACACAGGCCAACTTCTGAAGCTACCATAGGGGGGATGGGAAAAAAAAGAAATCTGGTTTTAAGCTGAATTCACCAAGGCAGGAATTGTTGGCTGATGAGTCGAGAAAAATTACATAAAGTCGTCAGTCTGGCAGGGACCTCAAAGGTCTTCTAAACTGACCCCTTTGGCAGGAGACCTCGCACCATTCTGTCCAATGGTTGTCCCGTCTCTTCTTAAAAAACCTCCAGGGTTGGAGCGCCCACGACTTCTGAAGGCCAGCTATTGAATTAATTGTCAGGAAATTTTCTCCTTCGTTCCAAGTTGGATCTTTCCATGATAAGCTTCCATCCGTTGTTTCTTGTCCTGCCCTCAGGCGCTTTGGGAATAAGTTGACCCCCCCCCCTCTTCTTTGGGGCAGCCCTTCAACATTTTGTTAGACTGCTATCACCTCACCCTTGCGCCTTCTTGTCTGAGCTAGACGTACCCATTTCCTTCCACCGTTCTTCTTCGTTTGTTTTGGCCTCCAGGCCCATTTATCATCCTTGTTGATCTTCTCTGCACTCTTTCTAGAGTCTCAATGTCTTTTTTTTTTTGCATTGTGGCAAGCAAGACTGGATGCAGTATTCCCAGGGTGGTCTCCTTGGGCTGGATTAGAACAGGGGTCCCCAAACCCTGGTCCGTTGGACCGGCACTGGGCCATGGCATGCCAGCAACCGGTCTGCACAAACAAGCAAAGCCCCATCCGCGGGATGCAGGCAGCACACAAAACCCCACGCACCACACACTCCTGGTCTGTGGAAAAAGCACTCTCCACGGAACCGGTGGTCCCTGGTGCCCAAAAGGTTGGGGACCTCTGAACTAGAAGAACTTCAAGGTCCTCTTTCACCCCTGTGAGTCTATGATTCTTTCTTTCTGAGGAACGCATATGTTGAAGAAGCAATCAGCAGGTTACTGGGTGTAACCAGCTATTTGTTCCCTTAACAACAAGGACTGTGTTTCCTTAAATTACAAGGCTGTGTCTCCAGATAAACTTTTACTGCTCACGCCTGGAGGCATTGTAAGAGGATCCATTGCTGGCAAGATCTTTTGGCAAAAGCAGGGGCCATAAAGGCTGGCAAATCAGACTGTCAGGTTTCCTCGCACCGTTTGCAATTGTGTGTACTCGCCCTCGCAAATGGCCCATGTCGGCATATAGGGCAGTCCTCAATTTGCAACCGTTCGTTTAGTAACCGAATAATGGAATAACAGAATCGGAAGGCACCTTTGCAGGTCTTCTGGTCCAAGTAGGAGACCCTCTAATATTTCAGGCTAGTGGCCGTCCAGTCCCAAAACACGAGGAGGGGGGGGTTGCATCGAAGCCACACAAGGGGGGACCTCCTTCCCTGACCCAGTTGCGTATTTTGCAACGTGCGAAACGGAGAGATCTGCTGTGGAAGAAGAGGTGCCCTGGCTTTCTGATTTGGCACGGCCGAAACTCGAAAGCTTCAGGATTCTGTTTGGATCCACTCTGAAAATTTCCTCCCGGTTTCTGTGCCGAGTGCGAAAGGTTTGGGCCTATGTTTGAAATTGGAGAGGCCGGCCTTCCCAGATGCGGTTGCCTTCCAGATGTGCCGGATTCAAGCCTTCCAGATTTCTTGGCATTCTGGAGCCCGCACACCTGGAGGGTCGCCAAGTGTGGTTTAAGATTCTCCCTCTAGATTTTGGCGTGCAGGATAACAAAAGAGTTGGAAGGGACCTTGGAGGTCTTCTAGTCCAACCCCTTGCTCAAGCAGGAGACCCTAACCCCATTCCAGACAAACGGCTGTCCAGTCTCGTCTTTAAAACCTCCAGTGATGGAGCACCCACAACTTCTGGTGGCAAGTCGTTCCACCGATTAATTGTCCTCACAATTAAATAAAACTCTCCTTAATTCTAAGTTGCTTCTCCCCTTGATTAAATTTCCGTCTATTGCTTCTCGAACTGATCTCGGGTGCTTTGGATAAATAGGTTGACTCACCCGATGTCTCACCTACCGACAGTAACTTTGGTCTCTGTTGTGGCCATAAAGCGAGGAACGCTTGTAATCCCACAGCCCCCTTTTTATTACTTCCTCTTTAGAAAACCAGTCCTAGCCCCCTTTCCTTTCCGCCAATGGAACACGGGCGATTAAAAGCAGAATATTTTTTTATTATTATTTTTGTAAATTCCTTGGCACTCGTTTGCTACAAAATTCTTTTCTTCCTCCCTTCGCAAGGCGCAAGGCTATTGTTTCCGAGGAAGCAAACGTCCCTCGCAATGTAAGCCAGATGTGTAGAGATCTGGGCTGTGGGGTGGGGTGGAGGGGTGGGTGGGGGTCAGGTCTGGAATTTAAGGGCCTTTGCAGCAAATGTTTCACGCCCGACTGTGGGCCTGCCAGGCAGCTGCCGACCCCACCACGCCCCACCGCGCCGTTGTTTGGTTGGAGAAATGCAAAGCCTGCGGTTCATCAGCAGCCTGGGTGGGTAGGTGGGTTGCATTGCCAGGATGCCACGATTCCCTTCTCACGCCTGCTCCTTTTCAAACGGCCTCATGCCACCTGCCCTGATGAGTGGCGATCTTGTGGGTTGTGGTTCCCCGCCCCCCGCTTCAACTGCTCCCTGGTTCACAATGCTTCAGCAATTGGGAGGGAGAGACAGAATGAAAGGAGGGAGAAATGAAAGACAATGAGCGATTGTCCCCAAGTTTTTGATTGGCTGTGTTGTGGATTTAATCTTTGATGCTGGAACGACGTTAAACGGGGTTACCCCCGTTCACTCACACACACACACACACACACACACACACACACACACACACACCACGTTTTCCCAGCTCGCAACCCGGAATGAGCGGATGGGGCCACAATAGGCTTCTGTTTCTCTGACTCATCCAGCGACGGATGGGCGCTCCGAATTGGCTGCCTCGCAGCCGGAGAGCTAGCGGGCACAGGTGCCAAGTTCGAAGCCGGGCGTGACACGTCCGGAGGGCTCCTCTTGGAGGGTGCAAAGGGCAGGTGTCCAAGCAAACAGCACAGCCATTATTGAAAACGTTCCTCGCAGTAGATAGGTCCCCTTGGGGCATTGTGGATAATTTAATTGGGCAGCACCAGGCATTGTGGGGGAAAATGTAGGGGGATTATGGGTGAATGAAGCCAATGGCTGAATGGAATACTTAGGCTCCTGTCCCATTAACTGGGAAATAGAGCCTCAAGATCTAGAACGTCAAGGTAGAGACCCACTGAGGCCTTTTCTAGCAATCCTGGATATCCCCTGGGCAGCCTGAAATGTGTCGTGCTTAGATGGCTGCAATTATTCCACTACCTCTCTTTTTTATATCATTACTTATATTTTTATTTCTTTTCTGTTGATCCTCTTGGAGGCTAAAGCATACGACGAGCTGTTGAGAAAGCTAGCTATTCTAGTCTAACGAAGAGAAGGACCAGGAGGGACATGAGAGCAGTCTTCCAATATTTAAGGAGCTGCCGCAGAGAAGAGGTAGGCCAAACTATTCTCCAAAGCACCAGAAGAAGGCAGGAGAAGAAGCAACAGATGGAAACTCGTCAAGGAGAGAGAAGCAACCTGGAACTAAGGAGAAAAATCCTGACAGTGAGAACAATTAATGACTTGCCTCCAGAAATGATGGGTGCTCCATCACTGGAGGCTTTCGAGAAGAGGTTGGACAACTCTTTAAGTGGGATACAGGTGGTGGTAGAGAGGTAGTGGGATGGGTCTCCTGTCTAGAATATGAGGTTGGATTAGAAGACCTCTGAGGTCCCTTCCTGTAGAGGACAGGAAGGCTTGGAGGAACGTTGTCCATGGGGTCGCGATGGGTCGGACACGACTTCGCAACTAACAGCGAGGTCCCTTCCAGCCCTGGGATTTATGTTCTAAGTCTCTTCCTAGTTGTGATTAGGGTGAAACAAGAAAGCGAAACTTGCAGACAAAACCCAAAGAGGCTTTTCCAAAAGGCAACTGGACTTGGGATTTCCCTGAAGACCTTTCGCTTCTTCTCCAGGAAGCTTCTTCGGTTTGGACTGAAAGCTTCTTGGATGAGGAAGCGAAACGTCTTCAAGGCAAAACGAAGATCTGGGCTCAGCCAAAGATTTGTCAAAAAGGGGTTGGCATTTTCTCAATCGCCCCAAGTGGACGAGATTTGGGAACAGACCAGGCAGAAAAGGCAATTCTCTGAATCGATTATTTCGGTTTTCCATTGTTAATCAGTTATTTTATCTACACTCAAAGTTAGGCCATGTATCCAGCTTTGGCAGCCGTGATGGCGAAAGGAGAAGTCCGTCTATTCTCCAGGCTTTCCGTAAACATTTTGTTTCAAATCTTCCAAGAAACGGTGTTGAAGATATTCAAGGAAATTTCCAAGCATGGGTGTTTTTAATTGCCCCTTTGTTGCACCTCTTAACAAAGTGAGCAATTGTGTCTCTTTTTAACTCCCAGCTCTTTTACGGTTATCAATTAATCCTGCCTTGATTGTTTATTGATTGATCGCTTTATTAGTTTTAATTGAGGATCCGAACTATTTGCAAGTTGCTTCCTTGTTGGAAATGTTCCAAAATAGCGGTATGTGTGTGCGTGTGCGTGTGTGGTTTCCAACCTTTTTTTTTGCAGCAGTTGTAAAAATGGTAACTAAAAAGGCTAAATTAAAAAGTACGAGAGGGAATTAAGCGGCAGCGAAGTCCAATAAAAGTAGCGTTTTTGAGAGAGGGGTAAAAAAAAAATCAATCTGGCTGGATTGGGCATTTAGTTAAGTTCCAGATTTGAGTCACCTGTTCTGTGCAGGATATGGGCCACCTAGTTCTATAGATCTGGGTGAGTTCCAGCCTCCAGCATCCTCTGCCTCGGGAGATATGGGATTTGTAGTTCCACAGTAATATGGTCTTACAGATAATCGTAGGTTTGAGGTTTATGCCCGGGGTGATTGGTGAGTGTAAGAAAAGAGGAAAGAGGATTGCCTTTACAGGAAGCCCTCAGTTTATCACCTCTGGGATAGGAATTTCCGTTGCTAAGCCAAGCGGTTGTTAAGTGGGTTGCAACTGATTTTATTGCTTCCCCCCCCCCCCCCCCCGCCACAGTGATAAGCGAATTGCTGCGAATTGCTGCCGAATTGCTGCCGTCGTTAAACAAATTTGGCTTCCCCTATTGACTTTGATTGCACGTTAAAAATGATAGGTAGGATAGGTTTGTGTTCCCGGCACAACTTTCCTAGACAGCTTTACAGGCCTATATTTCAAGGCTCTAGTCCTTAAGGGGAGTGGGCCCTGTTTGCATGCAAATATTTGGGCATTCCTCCTCTGACTGTGCATTTCAGGAAATTCTTAAGCTTTTACTTCTTAGTTACAATGACTAGGTTTCACAAATTGTGGCTCATCAAGATTCTGGCCCTCAGTTTTTACAATTACTAAGTTCAGGTTTCTAGTCCTTAGTTATTGCATTTGCTCAGTTCCAAAAACTTCTTCATCAAGGTTCTAGCCCTTAGTTTTTGCAATTACCAGCTTCCACGCGTCAGATGTCATCCAGGTTTCTAGTCTATAGTTTACACAATTGCTAGCTTCCCCAGGCAATATGTCATCTTGTTTCTAGTGGTCACAATGAGTAGGTTCCACAAACGGTGTTTCATCAAGGTGCTAGTCCTTAGTGGTCACAATTAGCAGGTTCCATAAACTGTGTTTCATCAAGTCCTGAGTGGCTGCATAAATGACCTGAAAGGAAAGATACCCTTAATTTTGTTAGCGCAAAACATTTCCTGCAATTGCATAATCCATCAGGGCTGTGGATTGTGTCTTTGCATCTCCTGATAAAAACACCGTGTTTAAAAAATGAGAAATAAATTTGAACGTAGTAAATGCATGAATATACGGGAGAGAATTCACTGTTCTTGTAGGCTGGAAATTTATCAGCTGCTAGAAATCTGAGGGTTTTGGCGTTGATTTCTGGAATCTGGTGCCCACCTTGGCTGTCCCAGGGTCATCTGGCAGGAGCGGCCATTGGCCAGATTCAGGCTACAGAAGGGCTCTTAGAGATCCTCTAGTCCAGCCCCGGGTCGCAGAGCCCCGGGGTCACGTGATCCCCTTTTTGCGACCTTCTTACTATGGGGAAGCCAGATTCACTTAACAGCCGGGTTACTAACCGAACCGCCGCAATGATTCACTTAACGGCCGTGGCAAGGAAGGCGGTAAAATGGGCATGGGAATCCATCGCGGTTGTAAGCCGAGGACCGCCTGTATTTGTCGTCGTTCCTTTTAAGACTTTCACCCAGAGAGAACAAAAGTGGATTCTGTGAACTGAGAGTTTTGAGGGGGTTTTGGTGTGGGTTTTTTTCCCCCCATTCTGCTTTGTTGACTCATGGACGTTTTAGCTGATGCAGCAGAGCTGCAGATGTTCGCTGAAGTTCTTTTCCTTTCTTTGTGAGAAGAAACCAAGATAGGCTGGAGGGATGTGAATTAAATGCGTGCCAAACTTAAGGTGGTCCTTTTGCGAAACCGACCGCTTGTTTTATGTCCAGGACCGCTAACTTACTTTTTTCGAAACAAAAAAACAACCCCAAGTTCCTCAAGTAAACCAAGAGAGTTGCATTGAACAGCCGGAGAAATATATTTCTTTTATTTTCATTTTGTTCCAGGCAGCAAACTCTGCTTCTTCTTTCAGTCTTTCCCAGAAGCGAATGCAAAGAACTGAAATTATCTTGAAGGCCACTGAGTAGTAGTAATAATAATAATAATAATAATAATAATAATAATAATAATAATAATA
>JAKJMR010000257.1:352996-365827 GCA_024449315.1 Daboia siamensis | reverse complement strand
CTGGCTCTTCGGCTTTGAAACGGAGATGAGCACCGGCCCCTAGAGTCGGAAACGACGAGCACGCATGTGCGGGGGGAACCTTTACCTTTACCTTAAAAGAGAAATACAGGCATTCCTTGGCTTATCACTGCAATGGAGTCCAAAAGGGGATCCCTCTCTTCTTCTCCCTCCCTCCGTCCCTCTCTTTCCTGCCTTCATTTTTCCCTTGCTCCGTCCCTCTCCCTTTTTCCTTCACCGCTTCCTTCTTTCTTTTCCCTCGCTCCCTCCCTCTCTTCTTCCCTGCCTCCCTCCCTCCTTTCCTTACTTCCTGGGACGCTGCAACCGTCCTAAAGACTAGTCAGTTGCCAAGCTCTTGAATTTCGATCCCGTGACCCTGTGTGTGTGTGTGTGGGGGGGGGGGGAAACGCTGCAAGTGTGAAAAAAAGATGATAAGTCACTCTTTCCCATGCGGTCGTAACTGAACGGTCACAAAAACGCACGGTTGCAATTGGAGGACGGCCCGAAGTGATGCAATACGTTTTCATGTGTCCAAACAAACAAAACAAAAAAAAATCCCGGTAGGCCTTAACAGCTTCTGATCCCCAATTTCTTTCTATTTCCTTTCTTTTTCTTCCCCCCCCCCCCCCCAGCAAAAAAAAAAAAAAAAAAAAAGGCTGCCGCAAGGGCTGTTTAGGGGGTTCATTTTTGAAAACGATCTCGGATGCTCTAATTAATCACTCGTGCAGTCTGCTAATTCATTCTCCACTTAGCTCATGTTGTCATTTCTCTCTCTCCCCCCACCCCGTGCGTTCCCCACCCCCCACCCCCCCAATTCCTGGGGTAGTATAATCCACCAGCTTCGCTCGCTGAATACGTCCACCGAATCGGGAGAACAGCCCGAATTGGCAGCCCTGGAAACAGTCTGCTCATCCTTTTACCTTCAGAGGCCGAATATGTCAGCTTTCTGGCTTCGCACAAGATTAAGTGAGTCACACAAATCTTCTCTGCCTCCTGCCCCCCTTTCCTTTCCCCCCACCGGGTGTCAAAATCCGTGGCCAACTTTAGCTAATATAACAGCTGCAGCCCCACATCTTGTTTGAGAGAGAGAGAGAGAGAGAGAGAGAGAGAGAGAGAGAGAGAGAAGGGGTGAACGGTTATCATTTTGCAGGGTAAAACTCAAGTTGGATGAAAACTTCAGCGTGATTTTATTTTATTTTTTTAAAAAAATGTTCTATGTTTCGTCCTGAGTGATATACAAGCAGAAACAACCTGGAATATTAGGAGAGCAATGAGAGAATTGTCATCATCATTATTATTTTTAAAAAGGAGAAGCGGAACAATGATGTTACTTGATTGCAGAAGAAATTAGAGGATGAAATTAGAGGATAAATAATTAGAGAAATTATTTATTTGATTTTTTTAAAAAATAAATCACTCCTTTATTATTGTTTATAAATAACTCAAGGGGTCTAACCCACCTTCCTCCTGTTTTCTCCGCAATGAAGCTGTGAGGTGAGAAAGAGGGACTGACCCAAAGTCACCCAGGTAGTTTTCATGTCTTGAGGGACGACTAGAACTCACCATCGCCTGGTGATTTGACTAGAACTCACCGTCTCCTGACAATTGGCCCCAAAGTCACCCAGCCGGCTTTCATGCCTAAGGCAGGACTAGAACTCACCGTCTCCTGGTGATTGGCCCCAAAGTCACCCAGCTGCCTTTCATGCCTAAGGCAGGACTAGAACTCACCGTCTCCTAGTGATTGGCCCAAAGTCACCCAGAAGACTGGCAGAGCAAGCCAGTGTATATAAACAGGGAGCAATCTCCCCTCCCTTCTAGCACTGATGACGTTACCTAGTCGGGCAACGAAACGTCTGCAAGAAAACCACCCAGCTCAGAGAGCACCCAGGACCCCCACGGTTCAAGCCTGAGGCTACAAATGTTCTGTTCATGCCTAGATGTTTATCCCTGAAGAAAAAAGGCTTTCTCCTTGGAACGTCCCGCTCTATTTTTTGGTTTTGCTCTCCTTAAGCTTTGCCACCAAAAGAATTTTGCCGGCTGTTTCGTCGCAGTTTCTAAGGACAGCGAAAGGGCTGTGAAACTCCGCTTCACAACCCTCTTTTATTTTATTTTTTTTTGCTTTCAGGACAAAGATCTTTGTTGTTGTTGTTTTCTTCTCCTTTTTTCCCCTTTTTTCCCGAGAAGCGCTGGAGCCATCTGCAAAATTAGCTTATCTATCTGTGTGCATGTACGCAGGCAGTCAGGGACCGGGAATATATGGATATAACGGATTGCAGATCAGATCTGGAGAGACAGTTTCACGCCTGGGGCACGGCGTGGCGTCAGATCTAATTGCCCTTTCTGTTCGTAAATGGAGCCGTGTGGAAATTTATCCTGACAAATTCAGTGTGGCAAACGAGGCAGAAAGAACGCCATGTGCCGGTCGGGTCGTGGCGCACCCAGTTGGTGTGTTTAGAGAGCGAAGCCGGTCGGTTTGATTTTTCTTGTGTGTGTTTTTTGGGGTTGTTGTTTTAAAAAAAAAAAATCATTGATCACTTCCTTTGTTCCCTGTCTCTTTAACGGGCCAAGTGGAACGAACAAGTGAGAATAAGCAGAGATGTTCATGGCAATTTGGAGCACTTTTCAAGAGGGGGTCATTTTTTTTCTCTCTCTCTCTCCCTCCCTCTCTTTCTCTCTCTCTCTCTCTCTCTCTGTCTCTCTCTTTTGATGTGTTACTTTGTCGTTTTGGGAGTTCCGGGCAGTTGAGCATGACGAAAACACAACAGTCCCCAGGCTGTCGCTATTTTATCTTGGTAGGCCGAAATTCTTCCTAGGCGGAGATCGCCTCCTTTTACTTGCTTAAACTATTGCTGTGCTCAACTTTTTGGCACAGTCTGGAAAAACATCCCATAATAGCTTCTGTGGGAAGGTTTGCCACCTCAAGGAGAGAGCCCGAAGGGAGGAAAGAGGAAAAGTAACCTTCGCTCCTTCCGGCGGGATCTAAAAACTTATTTATTTGAGCAATCCGGCCTGGTTTGATGGGTTAAGGGATGGGGTTTTAACATGGTTTTTTAATTACTGTTTTTATACTGTGTACAATATTTAATTTTTTAACTTTTTTTAACTTTTTTAACTTTTTTAACTTTTGTACTCTGTATCTTATATGTGCCCTGTTCACCGCCCTGAGTCTTTCGGGAGAAGGGCAGTATACAAATATAATAAATTAAACTAAACTAAACTAATTGTTTTTTAACTTTTGTATTTCGTTTTTAATATTTATTGCCCTGTTCACCGCCCTGAGTCCTTCGGGAGAAGGGCGGTATACAAATTAAATAAATAAATAAAATGTTAGGGACCACTTCTTGGTTCAGACTATGTTTTTGAACCATAACTAGCTCCGTACTGGATGAGGCATCTTAACAAGCACAACAACAACAAAATACAAAGACCTACAAACAGAAATAGAACGACTGTGGCAAAGGCAAGCAAGGGTAGTACCAATAGTAAGAGGCGCCTTGGGTGCAATCCCAAAACAACTGGAGCACCACTTGAACACCATCATCGGCATTGACAAATTCGCCATTAGTCAATTGCAAAAGGCGGCCTTACTAGGAACTGCTTCCATCCTGCGACGAGATCTGTCATACCATCAAACTTCCACATCTGCCTATCCCAGGTCCTTAGTAAGGACTCGATAGGTAGACCAAAATGCCAAATCCAGTCTGAACATCTGACTGACTGCGATGATTATTAATAATAATAATGATGATGATGATGATGATATAATGTCCAGAATAACAGAGTTGGAAGAGACCTTGGAGGTCATTTAGCCCAACCCCCTGCTCAGGCAGGAAACCCTATACCATTTCAGACAAATAGCTGTCCTGTCTCTTCTTAAAGACTTCCAGTGTTGGAGCGTTCACATCCACATCTTTACGTTGGGAAATGCATCGGTTTAATATTGGCCACCGAGAATGCCCCGTTATTGGCTTGTTTGCATGATTTTGTGGATTACAGGAAAACGAAAGAGGAAATGCCAGAGACACGCCAGGAAAAATAATAATAATAATAATAATCAGGCTAAATTACATAAGTTGAGGACTATCTATAGTCCACTTGTGCCCAATTTACAGAGGCCTCCAACGGAGGCAAATGGAACTGTGGCTGAGGGCCAGGTAGGATTTGTTGCTTAATTTAGACATCAGCTCTCTTCAAATTATTTATTTGCAATCATTCTAGCATTAGAGACAGCAACTGCCTTTGGGGAGGGGAAAAGATTGTGTATTTCTTAATATTTCGATATCCCTGCAATTTTTTTTTTACATTTCGTTTTGTTTGGGGTTTGGGGTTTTTTTTGTGAGTCCTTGTGTGGGTGTGATGGGGTATTTCTTCTGCAGCGCTTCCAAAGAAGAAATGCGTGAGAAAAATCAAAGGAGCATGCTGATGCTGTCATGTGTGTGTGTGTGTTTCTGCGTGTTTCGCACCCCTCTTTCTTGGTACCTTTAAGTGAGACTTAGAAGGAGCATGAAACGCCGACGGTTTGCAAAGTGACAGCGTTGTCGTTCAAACAACGCCAGTCGCGAGGCAGGCAGTTTGTCCCACCCTAGTTTTGTTTTGCAAGGACTTTATCAGAAGTGAGAGAGAGAAAATGCCCATCAGGGCCCACGTTGTGTGGTGGCATGAGCGCACCTGTGCCCACAGGTGTTCTCCCGCTTGGGTGACTTTGGGACAATCGCCAGGTGCCCCAGAGTTCAAGTCCTGTCTTAGAGATGAAAGCCAGCTGGATGACTTCGGACCACACCAACGTGCTTTTTTGGAAATATTATCAAACTTAGCATTTTTAAATAGGCTTTTATCCCCAAGCAAACTTGTGAGAGGGGAGGGGGGGGAAGAAAACCCCAAAGAAAATCAATTTAATTTGTGGTATTGCAGATTCTGTCACCAAATTTGAATCTGCACAGATTCTCATTCAGAACTGACGTTACCATTCTTGGATTTGATCTAAGAAGTGAAAAGAAAATGGGTGATTCGTGAAAACTTAAAGGAAACCCCCCCCCCCCCCAACAACTGCCTAGATTTTTAATCTGGAGAATTGTGACTGAAGATTTCACTGTCGTTTATTATTGTGGTTTCTTTCTTTCTTTCTTTCTTTCTTTCTTTCTTTCTTTCTTTCTTTCTTTCTTTCTTTCTTTCTTTCTTTCCCTTCCTTCTTTCTTTCTTTCTTTCTTTCTTTCTTTCTTTCTTTCTTTCTTTCTTTCTTTCTTTCTTTCTTTCTTTCTTTCTTTCTTTCTTTCTTTCTTTCTTTCTTTCTTTCTTTCTTTCTTTTCTATTTCCAGCGTTGCAGAGATAAAAATGGAACAGATTTTGTCTCACTTAATGAAAGACGACCGTTTCAAAGGAAACCAAGGGAGATATCAGGTCAGTTCTTCTCAAAGGCGCCGTTCCTTTCTCCTTCTGATTTTATCCCAGTTTCCTCGTTCTATTATTATTATTATTATTATTATTATTATTATTATTATTATTATTATTATTATTATTATTATTATTTGCAAGAGCAAAAGGCTTGACTTGTGAGTTGCACCCAGTTTTACGATCTTTTTTGCCCACCGTTGTTAAGCAAAGTGTGTCCCAGGCCATCTGGGAAGGTGACACGTCAATTATACGATCATAAGTCTACACCGAGCGCCCAAACTTCGATCCCATGACCATGGGGATGCTGCAATGGTTATAAGTGTGAGGATCAGTCATGAGCCACTTTTTCCAGGGCTGGTGTAAACTTCAGACAGTTGCTAAACCAGTGGTTGTGAGTCAAGGAAACGATACAGACTCTCCAGCATGTGCAGGGACTAGTTAGTATGACCTCGAAGGTCCCTTCCAAGCCTGTTATTTTCTGATTCTTGTTCTCTTAAGGACTACCTGTAAATTAAGGGGCTTGGTGGGGAAAGACACTTTTGAAGTTACAGAATAACAGAGTAGGAAGGGACCTTAGAGGTCTTGTAGTCCAACCCGCTGCTCAAACAGGAGACCTTATGCCATTTCAGACAAGTGGCTTTTCCGCTCTCTTCTTAAAAACTTCCAGCGGTGGAGCATTCACAGCTTCTGGAGGCAAAGAGTTCCACTGGTTAATTGTTCTCACTGTTAGGAAATCCCTCCTTAATTCTAGATTGTTCCTCTCCTGGGTTAGTTTCCATTCCTTCTTTCTTGTCCTTCCTTCAGGTGCTTTGAAGGATTGCTTGACACCTCACCCCACCCCGTCTTCTTTGGGGAAGCCCCTCAAATATTGGAACACGGGAACGCTTGGGCTGTCAAACTGGAATTGTTTTGTTTGCTTGGAAACCACCAACCCAAACCTGGTTTGGGAGGGGTGGGTAGAAATCTCCTTTTTTTCCCCCCTCCGTTTAATCTCCAAAATAAATTCCTCGAGACAGGAAGCTGGAAGAGAGCCGAGAAGAGCGTCCTTTAGACGCGGAGGAAACGAGGTGCAGGGGAAAGGTCCCCGTTTGATTCCTGGTGCTTTTAGTTGGTGGCCCCCCAGCCCCAAATTTCTCTTCCTGCCTGCGGGGCCCGGCTGTCATTTCCGTGCTGGGAGGCAGCCAGGACCATCGCCTGAGGCGATGCGAGGGGAAAAGCAGAAGAGAGATCTTAATTTGCGGAGATCGTTCATTAGAGGGACCCCCCGCCCCCCCAGGTGTGAAGCCGGCAATGTTGTAAAAAGGGTTTTCTCATCTTTGGCCCTGAAATAACTCGAGAGAGGAAGGCATGCAGGGCAAGTGGAAATGGAAGTGGTGTGGTCTTCTCCGGTTTGAGCTTGGAAAGGATAACGTGGGAGGCAAGAAGTGAAGAGCTCTGATGGGTTGTTCAAAGCTTACAAAACTTCACTGAACTTATTAGGGAGATGGAGAGGGAGGGAGGGACGGAGCTATGTGTGAATGTTCCAGGATGCTTCTTCGCTCGGTTTGTTAGTGGAGAAGGGCTCAAAAGATGGCACCTTGGCAGTTGACTTGTCTTTTTATCTCCCTCCCTTCCTTCCTTCCTTCCTTCCTTCCTTCCTTCCTTCCTTCCTCTCTTTATTTCTCCCTTCCTTCCTTCCCTTCCTTCCTTTATCTTTCTTTCTTTCTCCCCTTCCCCTTCCCTCCTTCTCTACCTCCCTCCCTCCCTCCCTCCCTCTCTTTCTTTTTCTTTCTTTCTTTCTTTCTTTCTTTCTTTCTTTCTTTCTTTCTTTCTTTCTTTCTTTCTTTTCCTTCCTTCCTTCCTTCCTTCCTTCCTTCCTTCCTTCCTTTCTCTCTTTATTTCTCCCTTCCTTCCTTCCTTCCCTTCCTTCCTTTTTCTTTCTTTTTTTCTCCCTTCTCTTCCCTTCCCTTCCCCCCTCCCTCCCTCCCTCCCTCCCTCCCTCCCTCCCTCTCTTTCTTTCTTTCTTTCTTTCTTTCTTTCTTTCTTTCTTTCTTTCTTTCTTTCTTTCTTTCTTTTCCTTCCTTCCTTCCTTCCTTCCTTCCTTTCTCTCTTTATTTCTCCCTTCCTTCCTTTTTCTTTCTTTCTTTCTTTCTTTTTCCCTTCCCTTCCCCCCTCCCCCCCTCCCTCCCTCTTTCTTTCTTTCTTTCTCTTTCTTTCTTTCTTTCTTTCTTTCCCTTTCCTTCCTTCCTTTCTTCCTTCCTTCCTTCCTTCCTTTCTCTCTCTCTCTCTCTCTCTCTCTTTCTTTCTTTCTTTCTTTCTTTCTTTCTTTCTTTCTTTCTTTCTTTCTTTCTTTTTCTTTCTCCTTCTCTCCCTCTCTTTTTTTCCTGGAGAAAGGAAGAAGCAATACCTCATTTTGAAACCTAAAAGATAGGAAGCTCGGGCCTAGGAGAAAGCGGGTAGCGAGAAGCCCTTTGTAATATATTGCCATATTATTACTAAATCCCCAGACAGTCTCGGCATAGCTCAAGTCACCTGTCACTTAAATTTGAGGTCCCTTTAATTTTCTCCTGGAATTCGCGCTGGGCTGTCTTTAAATTAAGGCCTTTATTGGAAGCCTGAAATCTTTTCTTGCTTCCCTGGCGCCGGCGTCTATTCTGAGCTCGGTTACAGAAAAGTATACAATAACCATCAGTGGGATTTGGAGAGGTGTGAAGCTGTGTTTATTTAACACTCGGGGGGGATTTTTCGAGTTTTATTTGGTCCTCACTGCCCGCTTTCAATAATGCTTTGACAACCGGTCTGCCCTTCTCATTAATTTTAAACAGTTAAAGCATGGGGAAAAGGAGGGGCAGAAAGGGGAAAAAAAAGTTTTTCATTATTAAAGTGCTTTACTTTTTAATAACAGAGGATTCTGGACGTCGGGGGAAAGGGCAGCTTCGCTTAATTTCACATTCATATTAAAACACACACACACACACCGACACACACACCGGGAAGGAAGGTGACACTGTGTGCAACCCAACAGGTCTTAGGAAAAAAAAAAAAAAGAAGAAGAAAAAAAGCTGGATTGACGAATGCAGGAGCATCAGGGAGCGAGGAAGGAGGGGGAATGTCTTAGGATTTTGCCGAGACGGGTTTTAAAAATCAGTTTTCAAATACGATTTTGTGCATCGCTTTTCTTTAAAGATGCAGAAAGGCTACGCAAATGTGTGTGTCGGTGGGACCATTTTACCTTCGTTGCTTCTCCTGTGGTCCATTTTTATTCCCCCACCCCCCAAGGGAATCCAAGGGACATTTCTTTTTTTGATATCACATCAACCTCACAAAATATTCCAGATGCAAGGGAAGAAAAGAGAGAGAGAGAGAGAGCAAGGGGAAATGTTAAGTTTCAGCTTAGCGTGATATGGGAATCAGCTACCATAGTTTATCCATCATGGTTTTGCTGTGTGCAAAAGTGTCTTTAAGTACAGCCTGTGGTATTCCGGTCCACAAACCCGGATTCCCACCAACTTGGAGAGATTAGATTAGATTATTTATTTATTTATTTTATTTTAATTCCATTTATATCCCGCCCTTCTCCGAAGACTCAGGGCGGCTTACAAGCTTAGCAGTAGCCTTCATTCTATGTATATGCCTGCTTGTTAGGGCTTTCACACCCCCCCCAAGCGGCATTATTACAAAGTCAGCTTAATTGCCCCCAACAATCTAATATCTAGATATTAGATAACCTTGATGGTCATTCTTTTTTACTCTGGGCACAACGGCATGTTTTGAAATCTCTTCGGCTGACCCTCCGAGCTTCAATTTTTTCCTTCTTCTTTCCTGTTTAGAAAAGCCAGCAGGGAGAGATCCAGGAAATACACCGAAGGGCCACCGTGATGCAGACCGAATTTGAGGATTTTGTCCACTCCAGCGCTAAAACCATCCGATGGGGCAAAAAAGGTCAGGAGTTTCCTTCCCTAACTTTACGAGCGCCGTCGTTTCTGAGTTCAAGGGAGAGAAAAGGAACTTTTAATACTTTTTTTTTTTTTTAGTGGAAAGCGCGTCAGATAGTGCTTAACTTTCAACCATTCAAAGTTAACGATGGTGCTTAACAACCATTGCAGCATTTCCCCACACACACACACACAGTCACGTGATCAAAATTCAGCCGCTTGGCAACAGGTGCTGGTGATGACCTATAAAGCCCTAAATGGCATGGACCCGGATTATCTTAGGGAGCTCCTGCTGCCAGCATCAACTTCCCATCGTCCTGTGCGCTCCCATAGGGAGGGCCTCCTTAGGGTGCCGCCGGTCAGGGAGTGCCGGCGGGTGATCCCCAGAGGGAGGGTGTTCTCTGTGGGCGCGCCTGCCCTATGGAATGATCTGCCTGTGGAACTCCGGATCGCCCCCGACCTTCGTTCGTTTTGCCGGGACCTGAAAACCTGGTTCTTTGATCTATCTGGCCTGGACTGAGGGGTTTTAAGTCTTTAAACTTTGTTTTAATTTGTTGGGCTATTAATTAATTTAATTCATTGTAATTCTATTTCTATTTCAACTTTTATATTGTCTTTTAAATTTTGCCCTGTAAACCGCCCTGAGTCCTTTGGGAATAGGGCGGTATATAAAACTAACTAACTAACTAACTAACTACATAAATAAACAAACTGACACACATTTACGACGGTCGCAGCGTCCCGGTCTCACGGGATCCCCTTTTGCGACCTTCTGACAGTCAAAGTCATTGGGGGTGGGGGTGGTGGTAAAGCCAGATTCACTTAATTATCTTAACAACTGCAGTGGTTGACTTAATTAACCCGTGGCGAGAAAGGTCGTGAAATGGGGCAAAACTCGCTGAACCATCGTCTTGCTTAGCGACCTAAATTTTGGGGCTGTAACTCAAGGACTGCCTGTGCTAGAGTTTCCTGAGCAGGCGGTGCCGCACGCCAGAGATAACTATGTCCGGCGATTCTAGCCGATGAAAGGACTTGTTCCAAAACCCAAGACGTTTGAACCTCCGGTTTATACGGGCGTAAGGTACGCCGGGCTAAAGAGGTTTCGTGGCTTGACGAGGCGGAGCAGGAAGTGGCATTTGAAGCAGAACGGAAGCGTCGCGTCTTTCTGCCCAGCAGTGTTTCTGGCAATGAGACACTGGCGCCGGCAAACGCAGGAGACGGGCTTCTCCACGACCAGGCCCATATTGGCATCTGCAGTTTCCACCGTGGAGGCTCCCGTAAACAGATGGAAGTGGCTTTCCCGTGCCAGCCTTTCGAGGACTTCCAGGAGAACGCCCCCACGTTTTCCGATGAACGCTTGTCTCGTTCCTACCTTTCTTCCCCCTCCTGGGTTTTTGTTGTCGTTGTTGTTGCCAAGCTGCCCCCTCCCTCCCTCTCTTCCCCTCCCCCTCTCACTTGGTGCCCCTCTCTTTGGACACGTGTCCTATCCATGCCCCCTCTCCAACTGGCATCCGCCAGCCACCCTTCTCTAGCCCAGCCGAGAACGGTGAATAATTGACGCTGCAGCTGGGCTCTGGGCGGATGGCAAACCCCCCCCCCCCCAAACGGAAACAGCGCCAGAGAGTCAGCGTTTCCTCGGCTCTCCTTTTCCAATTCCCCCACCTTGGCGGTCTTGACCTGTTGGGTGTTGACGGTGGATGGTGGATCGGGGGCCCCCTTGGCAGACTTTTAATCTGGGGGCGGATGAGATTTTGGGGTGGTGGGGGAAGGGGAGAGAAGGAAAGGAAGAGAACGAGAGGGGAAAAGATGGGAAGGAAGGAAAGAAGGAAGGAAGGAAGGAAGGAAGGGAAAAGAAAGAGGTGGATAGAAGAAGGTCCTAAGGAAGGAAAAAGAAAAAAAAGATTCTGACGAAGGAAGGAGAAAGAACGAAAAGATAGAAAAAGATTTGGAAGGAGAGAGAGAGAGAGAGAGAAAAGATGGATAGAAAATGATTGTGACAGAGGAAGGAATGGAGCCTTTTTCTCCTAATCAGTGTGGACTGGAAACTTACCTTGGGTGCTCTTTCAGTGGAAGCAATGGCTGCTTTCAAAACCCAGTCCTAAAATCCACTCCTATTTCAAAACCTTCTTTTCCCCTCTCATCAGTGTGGACTAGAAACTTGCCTTGGCAGCTGTTTCAAAGGCTTCGAGACAGGCACGTGTGCCAGAGACGTCATCGTTTGACTCCAAAGACCTGAGTGGGCATCTGGGAGTCTTGCTTCCTGCCCTTCCCTCCCCTCCCCTCCCCCCCACCCCCGCTAAAAATAAAACGGAGGATAGGAAATGAGAGGAGGGGGCTGCCGCCCTTGGTTATTCCCTCATTGATTGGGAAATGGCGTTCACTTTGCTTAGCAAACAGAGCGTTGGGAGATTCCCCCAAGTTCTGCAGACTGAGCCTGCTAAAATGACATTTTTATTACTGTTCGTAAAGCACAATCTCCTGCCACACAGAGATTTAGGCTTAAGCTCTGCGCAAATAAACCGGTGCTCCGACTCAGGAAGGAAGGAAGGAAGGGCAGAAAAAGGTGGGTTGCGGTGGGTGGGTGTTGGGAAGCTGGACAGGGGCCAGCTGTGGTCAGCCTCAAGGGCCCAGCAACGTCCACCACACCAAGAATTCTCCAAGAATTCAGGATTTTCAGACCGTTTGCAGCCCTGGGCATTCGAGATACGACTCGGTCGGAGAAGAGGGTCCTCAGCTTACAACCACAACCGAGTCCCAACAGGAGACCTTCTACCATTTCAGACCAATGGGTTGTCTAGTCTCTTCTTGAAAACCTCCAGGGATGGAGCACCCACGACTTCTGGAGGCAAGGAGTTCCACCGGTTGATTGTTCTCACTGTCAGGAAATTCCTCCTTAATCCCAGGCTGGGTCTCTCTTTAAACAAAAAGCCACCTTGACTTTCCCAGCCTGTCCCCTGGTGAGACCGGATCCTGGTTTCCTCAGTTTGAGAAGTTCACCCTGGGCTCCGCGTCAGTCCAAGGCAGGGCGAACGATAGATCAATCGGCAGAAGCGACAAGCGACTTTGAACTTCCCAAAGACGCCCTTCAGAGTGGATTTCCTTAGTGGTTTCTCCCTCCCCCCCCCCCTTAAATTTCACTTCTCATCTGTGAAGCTTCTTCAGTTCCGACTGTTAAAAGTGAAAAAAGCTTCTTGGATGAGAAAAGGAGAGAGAAAAAAGCTAAGAAAGTCCAGGTTGCCTTTTTTATTATTATTTTTTTAATAACAAATTTTATTATTTAAAACTTTGGACAAGGTGTTAACGGTCTGACAATCCTCCTTGTTTAGTCAAGGAGAGAAGCAACCTAGAACTAAGGAGAAACTTCCTGACAGTTAGAACAACTAACCAGTGGAACAACCTGCCTCCAGAAGCGGTGAATGCTCCAACACTGGAAGTTTTTAAGAAGAGACTGGACAGCCATTTGCCTCAAATGGTATAGGGTATCCTGCCTTAGCAGGGGGTTGGACTAGATGACCTCCAAGGTCCCTTC
>JAKJMR010000257.1:237121-258186 GCA_024449315.1 Daboia siamensis | reverse complement strand
CCTTCCCTTCCCTTCCCTTCCCTTCCCTTCCCTTCCCTTCCCTTCCCGACTACAAGATCCCCGAGGTCCCTTCCAGCTCTATTCTGATTGTATGATTGTAAGGAAGAAGCTTGTGGATTGCCAGACCTTGCACGAAACGGCCAGTTAACAGTGATTTGGGGCTATTTTCACGCAGGTCTGTGTATGCTGCTCTCGGTGCTAGAAGAGCAAGCGATGGATTCGATGCTGCTTGGACCAGACAAACAGAATTTGATGCAGTCCATCATGAACACCATGAAAAAGCAGACAGATGGTAATCAATGAATAAATTTCGGAGGCTGTGACCCAATGAGTTAGAGGCCGGGGTTATTCCTTTACACTGAATGGTTTATTTAATAACAGATGTGTGAAGTCCTTGAGTTTATGACGGCGCCTGCCCTTGGGATTACAGTTGCAAGTCGTGGCAATTTTTAAGCAGGTCACCATCACATCTCCAACCTGATTTTACGACATTTTCGCAGCCGTCATTAAATGAATCTCTGTGGTTAGGGTTAGGTTGTTCACCAAGAATTGATGCAAAAACATCAACTTTCTGCAGTTTTGGGGAAAGCATTTGGTCGTTTATAGACTTTTATTTCAATAAACAATACATTTATTTATCTACTTTCTGGTTGATGTTTTAAGGTAAAGACAGAGGAATGTTACCCACAAAAGTTGTCAGATGTGTGACTAGGGGTGGTGAACCCACACGTAGGGTCTTAGGTTCTATAGGGAGTCCTCGGCTTAACGACCAAAATTGAGTGCAAAATTTCCATTGTTAAGCGAGACAATTGCTAAATGAATTTTGCCCCGTTTTATGACTGTTCTCGCCTCGGTTGTTTAAATTAGTGGCATGGTTGTTAAGTGAATCTGGCTTCCCCAATGACGTCGCTGGTAAGACGGTCACAAAGGGTGATCACTGCAACCGTCATAAATGCAAGTCAATTACCAAGTGGCTGAATTTTGCTCAGGCTACCACGGTTGTAAGTGTGAAAAACAGTCCCCTTTTTTTTCTAGTGCCGTTGTAACTTTGAACGGTCACTAAACAAAACTGTTGTAACAGTCGAGGACGACCTGCCTTCCACCCTCAAAACCTTGACACTCTTAGCCCAGCCTGCCCGTACAAGATGGGAAAGTTCCATTTGCCCCTCTTGAAGCTTCTAGAAGGAACCGGGATTGGAAGTTTAACAAAGAAACCAGGATAGTTATGGGGTTGTGGTTTTTTTTGTTAATCCAGGTGAAATCAATGACCCCTTTTGGCCCGTCCTCCATTGCTTCATGGTGATCCTGGATAAGTTGGGGTCCAAAGTGTGGGGTCAGTTGGTGGATCCAGTCCAGGCGTTTCAGACGATCATCAACAATGCAAGCTACAAGAAGGAAATAGAGAACATTCGCCAGAGCTGCCCCAGGTCTGTGCCTTTTACTTCAGTTTAATGATAGAAAGCTCAACTCCCAGAATTCCTCAACCAGGCACGCTGGCTGAGGAATTCTGGGAGTTGAAGTCCACAAGTCATAAAAGGGCCAAGTTTGAAGACCCCTGACAAAGAGGAAGATTTACTGGATCTGTTTGCTGCTTGAATCATTTGTAAAATTTAACATAAACATAAATTTAAATAAACGATTTTCAATTGACGAATAACCAAGCCATCAGTGGCTCTTATTCTAGGTTTCGGGAAGGAAGGTAAGCGTAATTTTTAAAAAATTGTTCCTGGTTGTAAACTGGGACGTTGAATTAAAAAAATGACATGCTGCTTTTCATCTTTCTTTCATGTTTTTCATCCTTTTGCAGGACAAAATCAGAGCCACTGTTGGACTACAGGGATGTAACAGTTACCTGCAGCCAAATTGTATATAACTACAACCTTGAAAGACCCCAGAAGGTAAATTCCAAACATCCTAAATGGTATTTATTTAGTTCAGTACTTAGCAACTTAGAAGTTATGACAAACCCCCCAAAAGCACTTGTAACCCAGAATCAAAGTTGCAACGTCCACCCTCACGATCACATGCTTGCATTTTGGGTGCATTTACATCTGTTTGCAGCATGCTGTCGTCACACAATCACAATTTAACTTCCATCTTAGGGGGGGGGAAAAGGCCCATTTCAGACAATGGAGTCACTTAATGAGCACAGATTCTCTTTTTTTTTTTATTAAAGAGTTTTACAAAAACAAAATTTTACAATATATCCCCAAATCCCCCCCACCCCAAACCCACTCACTTCCCCTCCCCACTTCCCAGAGCTAAATACAGGATTATAGTTATAATAATCACATTCTAAATAAAAATTAAGCATAATATACAATTAACCAAATTCATAATGTGCTTTAACTCCCCTTTAACATAACTACATACAGAGTACCATTAACAATATCCCACTAAAATCTACTCATAAGCTAAATGGAACTTTTTGGTCCCATATTTGTTCTGAATATAATCTATCCATCTCCTCCAAACTGAAATATATCTTTCCTGTGAATGATCTGTGAATGATTCGAAACTTTAAACACCCATTCTTCTATAGTAGGCAAACTATCCTTCTTCCAATATTGTCCCACCAGTAACCGTGCTGCTGTTATCATATTCAACATCAAATTAGTTTCTTTAACATCACAGTCTACAACAATACCCAATAAAAACAATTGCGGAGAAAACTTTATCTTTCTCTTAAAAATCTTTTGAATGTTCCACCAAATTTTGATCCAAAAAGCTTTTATATTTCTATAAGTCCACCACATATGAAAATAGGTGGCTTCTAAACTACCATATCTCCAACATTTAGACTGTACATTAGGATACATGTTAGACAACTTCTTGGGATCCAGATACCATCTATAAAACATTTTATAAAAATTTTCTCTTAAGTTTTGAGCCTGAGTAAATTTAACATTTCTGACCCAAATTATCTCCTAAGTGTCCAACGAAATTGGTTCCTGAATATTTTGTGCCCACTTTATCATACAATCTTTAACTAGTTCCGTTTCCGAATCCAATTCAATTAAAGCATTATATATCCTCTTTATATGTGCACAATTTAAATCTCTAATTTGTTTTACTAAATTTTGATCTATAATTGTGATGCCAACCTTTTGGTCAAACTTCCACCTAGCTTTCAATTGGGTATATTGAAACTAAGAGTAATTTATATTTTCTTGTCTTAACTCATCTAATGATTTAAGTTGCCAATCATTCCCTTGCATTCTAAGTAGTTCCTTGTAAGAAACCATATCCAAACTCACTCCCATAGATACGCCCTCTATCGCGTGTCCAGGAATTCCCCAAATCGGTATTTTATAATTTAACTTATAATAATACTTTTTCCAGACACGCAATAACGCACTTCTAAGAATATGGGATTTAAAAGCCCTGTACACTTTCTTATCGTAAAGCAAATATGCATGCCATCCATATACCAAATCCCATCCCTCAAGATGGAGTATTCTCTTATTAGTTAAATTAAGCCAATCACTTACCCACGTCAAGGCAACCGCATCATAATACAATTTCAAATTTGGTGCCTTAAGTCCACCTCTTTCCCTAGCATCTTGTAAAATCTTAAATTTAACTCTTGGTTTTTTCCCCGCCCAAATAAATTTATTAATACCCTTCTGCCATTGATCAAGATTGGCATCCTTTTTCAATATAGGTATCATTTGAAACAAAAAGAGAAACTTTGGCAGATTCTCTTAACAACCACGGGGGTTTGTTTAAAAGTCAAATGTCATAAAATGGGATCAGTCGTGTGATGACCCACTTCACAACCGGCCATGATTCCAGACTCAATTATAGTGTAATTTGAGTACTACCCGTAATGCTGGGGGATTTGGGTAGTTGCCACAGTTGAGAAACATGTCTTAAATGATCGGTGGTCCAGGTTGTCTCCCTTAATTGCCTCCTATCACTGATGCCCCCATTGACCAATCAGGTTCAAGCAAGATGTTTTCAGAATGGACACTTCAAAGTAGGTTGGCATGCAGCTTGCCTTCTCCCAGTCAGGCACCTTGAAGCAGCTTCTTGGGGAGATACAGAAGTTACTTTCGCTTTCCCCCTCCCATCCACCCTCCCCAGGGTCCATGGCAGACAGTCACCGTATGATAGCGAAGCGCAAGCAAGGACGAGGTGGCAGCTGACAGACTGTCTGGATTATATTTCAGGACTCAAGATTGAAGACCACTGCTTGCTTGGACTACTGCCCCAACTTTTATGAAGAAATGCAGACCCTGACCGACATGTTTCAGTACGACATCGGGCGGGACATGCGTTTGCACCATAGCACTTTCCTCTGGTTCATTCCTTTTGTCCATTCCCTGATGGACCTCAAGAGGCTGGGCGTCGCCTACGGCATGTTGGTCATCCAGCACCTCTGTTCAGAAGTCAAGGAGGTCCTCCACCATGCCGTCCAACCTTGTGACAAAGTGTCTCAGTTTTTCATCTGGATCCTCGTGACGGTGGTGGAGCTCAGCTTGAAGAAGAAATGCTTCAACACTTTATGGCTCAGCTCTCAGAACTGGGTGGAGGTGGTGGTGACATGTGCCACACTTCCAAGTATGGCGTTTGCCTACGGAGCTGAGCGGGACTTGGCCAGAAACGGACACAGAAGTCTCACAAAAGCACCCTCTTGGGAACCGGATTCTATACAGTCTGTTTGCATGAATTTGATCCGGGTTCTCCTCAAGGAAGGCTACCAGGTGGGGCAGAAGGCCTCCCCGTTCCTTGACGAGCTGAATTTGCTTCGGCGTAGTCACGAAGACTGGAAGCTGAGCCCCCAACAGGCGCGGGAATTACAGACATGCTTGATTGAAATCATACGAAGCCTCTGGACTAAGTCATCAAGTGCTTCCTCCCACGGAGCAAGTCCTGCCAGTCTTTTCAGAGAACAGGAGGGGAGAAGTCCAGGATATCTTCCCCAAGGACACTCAACCTATCAATCAGCAAGAAGGCAGGACCAAGTTTTTCAAGAAGGAACTTTATCCGAGAAAAAATATAGCTTGGAGGAAGAAGCAAAGACAATCATTTGTGGAGAGCAAAGCCATCAGAGAAATTCCGAGTTTCGTTTGGCCAACATTAAACAGGAACCTAAAGAGAATTTATTACATGAGGACCACATGTTGCACTCAACAGTGGGACCCACGGACGCCCAGAACAGCGGAAGCTCCCACTTGACACTGCTGAAGCAGAATAGCTCCTTAAACCAAGGCAGTTTTGACAAAGATTTTCAGAAGAAAGATACCAATGGGAAGGAAGAGAAGCCCAGGATTTTCAACGCTGATCTTCACCAATGGCTCAGCAGTTCTGCTCTGGAAGAAAAGCAGATTCCAAAAAAATTCGCTGAGAAAACGAAGTCAAACAAAGCTGACCTCACTTTGAAATTAAAACAGTTTGTGGAGAATAGGAAGAGACTGCTGGGGCCGGAGAGTGAAAAGCAGCAGTCCATTAAGGAGGAAAAACAGGATTGGGAAGGAACGACAAGAAGAACGTCGAGAGACGGTAGCAGTACGTCCAGTTGGGCGCAAAGTTTGGAGAATAGCCTTCAAGCTGAAATCCTTTCCATAAAGGAGGAGCCCAGGGACACTTTGGCAGAAATTAAGAGCGCTTGGGAAAGTGGGGAAGGTTCACAAGAAAATAGCACAGATGATGAACTGAATGTCCCTTTGCTGGAGCTGATCAGAAAGAGATCAATGGTCCAAGCAATGGAGCCCGAAATAGATAGAGACAGCAAATTGTGTTTAGTTGCTGGCCGAGAAAGTGCCTTGAGTGACCAGAATCCTGTTCAAAGAAAAGTTCAAGGGGCCTTTAGGTCTTTACCTAAGAGAGAAAGTCACATATTGTCTTCTGAAGCAGGCGGACCCTCCTCAAACCAGGTCATCATCATTTCAGACACATCTTCCGACGAAGAAGAGAACAAAGTGAATTTGAGCCGGAGGAGCCAAGAAGAAAATCTGAGCGTGTCCCTTCAGAAAGACCGTGAGGCTAACGAACAAGACGCTATAACCCTTTCCAGTTCTCCGTTGATGTACGGGGAATGTGAATCGCAGTGCTTTGAGTTTGAAACCGAAGAGGAGATTTACTCCGCTTGGCAAGATAGCCAGTTGGACAGGACAATGGAGGCAGACGTTTCTCCAGTGAAGACAGCTGGCAGGTCCACCTCATCTGACTTGGAGTTGGCTAGGCACCTAGACGAGCTGGATTATGACACAGATCATCTTGGGGATGACGTTATTGAAAAAACCGAGCAGGAATTGCAACAGCAGGTGAAAATTGATAAAACCAAACTGAAACTTCCTTTCCGGGCCGATGAAAAAAATGTCGGTGAGGGAAGCACAGCTCTTGGTTCAAAGTATTTCACAGCCATGCATGCCGATGGTCGGGAGACTCCCAGACAGAGTTCAGCTTCAACTTCCAGTACACCACTACCACCACCACCATCATCTGGTAGACCTTTGACACCATCACTGGAACCAACTCCCAGACCAAGGAAGAGCTTGGCCAAATCCAAGTGGCTCAACACGGCTCAACGGAGTCCTGAGAAAAGGAGGGTCACGAGCGAAAAGAAATCGCCCCGCCCGACACCATCTGGATTGCCTCATCCTTTCGTGGTCCCTCCCAAAAAAGTCCACCATTTTCCCGAGCCGACGTCCACTGTGGAAAAGCTGGGCCTGAAAAAGAGAGCCCGCCGAGCTGCTGAGCTCTCCCAACGTTCTCACGACGTCGTCGCCCAGTTGCGCAGCTATGGGAAAGCAGCTGGGCAGCTTCCCCAGAAAAGGAGAAGGGCCAAACTCATTGAACCTCGGCGGATGGTGATCCGGAACAAAGGGCTGTTGGCCAGCCAGGAACGCCAGTTCTTCAGACAGTCAAGACCCGAGAAGAAGGAGAAAGGGAAGGACGTTCCCAGAGCAAAAAGGACTTTTTCCAAGTCGCCCGTGGTGTCTGTTAGCAAGGATGAGGTTGAAAATCTAAAAGGAAAGCCTAGCCAGTTCAGTCAGTCTTCTAACCAGATGAAGAAATTGCTACCACAGCATTCACGAGGGGAGGATGGGTCCCATTCTGCACTTCTGGAGAGAGGGGCTCTTCCCTCGTCAAGGCAAGACCCTCTCAAGCCTGATTCAGATGTTCCAGGATGTCCCACCTCTGCTCCAGGAAGTGTCTGCTCCTTGAGTGAAGTTGGCAGGGGCAACCCAGATTCCTTTTCCTTTCAGTGTAGCAAGAACTTGAGTGAGAGTGTATCTGGGCTAAAGGAGGACCTCAACCCAGAAGAGAATGAGGATGACCTATTCCTAACCCAGAGAGACCCGGTGGACATGGAGCTTTGCTCACAAATGGAAAGTGCCAGTCACCCAGAAGACACAGAGGTCCTCCCGGCCTTGCAGGATCCACCTCAGGCCGTTGAGAGTTGCAGGCATCTCGGATGTCCTGAAAAGATGGAAGGAGCAGGTCCCTTCTGCCAAGGTCATTCTCTGCCTGACCCTCCAGGCCACGTCTTTGCCAAGCCCTGCGTGCTTCCCAAGCCTTCCACCAAGAAAATCTTCAGCTCCAGTGCTGCTTCTCGGATTGCCAGCTTCTCCAAAGACCTAGAGACCAGCTCCACCCATGTAGCACCAGCCAGAACCAAAAGCATCCCAACCCTCTTTCCTGCCTCAAAGGCAGATGGTGTGAGGACCAAGCTGACTTTGGCCAATCTCCTTTGCCCTAGCAATGTGAATAATGTCTCCGCACAGCCCCACGGTGTCCAAAACAGCCATGTTCTCGGCAGTGCCGGCAAGATGCCCGTTCCACGCACTGACGTGGGTCAGGAGACACACCCTTCCTTTGCCCGAGTCAACAGTTCTCACAACCAGCCTAGAGACCACAGCATCTTCACCAAAGAAATCCTGAAGTGGAGCTACGATTTGTTTGCCAACTTCAAGGAGCTGGGCCCGCCGAACCATCTCTTGCAGGCAGTCGTTAACTCTGTCCCAGTCAAATTTCCGGACTACGACGACTATTTTAATACTTTCTTCCCTTTGATGATGCTCAACGCCTTTGAAGAGGTAAGCGGTCTTTTTTTTTTTTCTTTTCTCCAGGACCATTTCAGATGTCTAAATGTCTGTGGGCAACAACTAAAAAGCCCAGGTATTTCTCAGCAAGCTCAGGTTTAATTTATAATTGATATAAACCGCTCCTAAAATAATTATTCATCTATTTTTTTTTTCTTTTCTTTTCTTTCACAGCTCCCAGCTTATTAGGGAAAATAGTTCCCATGAGCGGAAACAAGCGATAAGACCTCTTTTGTGACTCGTGGACTTTCAACTCCCAGAATTCCTGAGCCATCAGGAATTCTGGGAGTTGAAGTCCACGAGAATGACTTCGTTGCGTTTTGTGCAAGTTGCTTTGAGCTGAAAGGAAAAACAACAACAACAACAACAGGACGTAAGCCCGTTTAAGTAAGAACGTCGGGCTACAGAGGTTTTGTGAACCTGTTTTTCTTTACCTGCCTAGGTAGCCTTTTCAGTACCGTATAAAGCTGGTGGGACAACTATATATGCGTAACTAATGAGTTAACCTCCCTTCTCTAGGGGTTGCAAGGATAGTGGTTAAGGTGCTGGCCTAGAAAACGAGACGGTGAGTTCAGCCAGAGAAATGGATCAGCAACCAAGGGTGGTGGCTCTTTCTGTCTTCCAAGAGATGCTGGACAGATGAGATGGTTGATTCAGTAAATCATGATTCACATTCTGTCTTGGATGGAAAACACATCTAAATTCAATCTGAGTGGGATTACTCAGAGTTCCAGGCACTAGATTCAGGCTAAAAGCCGTGCAGGTAGTCCTCCGCTTTCAAGACTTCATTTAGTGACCGTTCAAAGTTACAACGGCACTGGGGGGGGGGGAAAGTGACCTTATGCCCATTTTCCACACTTAATGACCGTTCCGGCATCCCTGTGGTCACGTGATCAAAATTCAGACATTTGGCAACTGGCTCCTATTTATGACGGTCGCAGTGTCCCTGGGGTCACGACCTTCAGACAAGCCAAGTCAACGGGGAAGCCTGATTCACTTCGCCACCATGTGACTGGCTGGCTTAAGAAGTGCAGCGGTTCACTTAGCAACTTCAGCAAGACAGGCTGTAAAATGGGGCTAAACTCACTGAACATCTGTCTTGCTTAGCCGCAGAAATTTGGCGAGGACTACGTGCATTTCAATACCATCGTGCATGTCCTTCTGGAAGTTTCCCACTGGGAGGGGGTGTCTTTGGGGGCGTGGGTGCCACAGGGAATAAGGAGCGTTTCCACGTCGGAGCGCAGTACGGTGTGGCAAAGGCGGGGCTCTTTTGTCCAGATAATACGTTAAACCAAGGTTGGCTTCTTTCCCCCCCATTTCCAGGTAGCCTGTGACTGGCTGGAGAATCAGAAGCTGAAGGAGCCCAAGTCTTTTCATTTGACTTTACTGAATTTCAACATGGATTTGAACAAAGCGGATTTCACAGGTCAGAAAATGAGATGTAAACTAAGCGATAAACACAAATACAGATCTATGAAGAGCCCTCGCTTTTGCAGGCATTCATTTTCAGCGGACTTATGCCCGTTTTTCACTTAAAACCGTTGCAGCACCCCCGTGGTCATGCGATCAAAATTCAGACACTTCTGGTTCATATTTACGATGGTCGCAACATCCTGGGGGTCACATGATCCCCTTTCGCGACCCTCTGATGAGCAAAGTCAGTGGGGAAGCCGGATCCACTTAACGGCTGTGTGGGTGCAACTTGACCCATTCACTTGACCCCCTGTGGTGAGAAAAGTCACAAAATGGGGCAGAATTTACTTAACGGTCTTGCTTAGCAGTAGACATGTTGGGGTCCATTGTGGTCCTAAGTCAAGGACTATCCTGTAGAACTGGGCGATCATGCTTTTATTGTCCTTTTTTCCCCCAGCTAATATTTGTCAGCATGCTGTAGAAAATCAACACCATCCCAAGGACGATGACCTGGTCTTCCTGACGGTTTCTGACAAACGGTTCTACTACGATGAACGAGAGGGGGAGAACCGTGCCATTCGGCATGTGGGGTTCGTGACTCGTTTTTCTCATCCTTCCATTCATAATACTAGTAAGTATTTATGGATTGCTGTCTTGAGGATTTCTTTTCTTGTCATGTCAATGCCACAGGAAATCTCTAATCTAGCGGCTGTCCAAAGAACTGTAATTTTATTTATCTTTATCCCATCTTTCTCATGAATAACTCAAGGTGGGCAATATACCTGGTTCTCCTTTCTCTATCCTTAAAAAAAAATGCCCCTTAGAAGATCACACCTTGATTTGGGTCTTAACGTTAATGAGTTCTGACTCGGCGCTTGGCAGATCAAATCATGATTTGGGTCCTAACATTGACACGTTCTGACTAAGCGCTTGGCAGATCAAACCGTGATTTGTGCTGTAACGGGAACGAGTTCTGTCTTGCAGGCTTGGAAGATCAAACCGTGATTTGGGTCCTAACGTCTACGAGTTCTGACAAAGCAGTGATGATAAATCCTCTTTGTTGATCTGTTTTCCCAACAGAAAAGAAAGAACAACAGGTCACCTGTCACCTCTCCATCCAGACTCAAGGAAATCTCTCCCGCATTGAGAAGGAGGTGAAATGTGTGGTGGTCAGCTCCTTGGCGACAACCCACCGAAGGTTCCAGGCCCTCTTGATGTTGAATCGCAGCCCATTAGCCATGCCCATCCTGTCCCCAAGCGCCCCCTACTTCTCTCCGAGAGATTTAAACACCGAGTCTGAGAAATCGGTAAGAATATTGACGGTTGTTCACAGAATAACAGGACACCATAGTTGGAAGGGACCTTAGAGGTCTTCTAGTCCAACCTCCTGCTCAGGCAGGAAACCCTATATCATTCTGGACAAATGGCTGTCCAGTCTCTTCTTAAAAGCCTCCAGCGATGGAACACCCACAACATCTGGAGGCAGGTTGTTCCACTGGTTAATTGTTCTAACTGTCAGGAAATTCCTCCTTTGTTCCAGGTTGCTTCTCTCCTTGACTTGTTTCCATCCGTTGCTTCTTGTCCTGCCTTCAGGGGCTTTGGAGAATAGCTTGACTCCCTCTTCTTTGGGGCAGCCCCTGAGATATTGGAAGACTGTTATCATGTCACCCCTCACCCTTCTCTTCATTAAACTAGACCAGGGTAGAATTCTGGGAGTTGAAGTCCACAAGTCATAAAAGAGCCAAGGTTGCCTACCCCTGAATTAGACATACCCAGTTCCAGCAACCGTTCCTTATATGTTTTAGCCTCCAGTCCCCTAATCATCTTTGTTGCTCTTCTCTGTACTCTTTCTAGAGTCTCAGCATCTTTTTTATATTATGGTATCAAACGTTAAGCCTTTGTTTTCTCTTCTCATAATCTGTGTCTGGTATGAAACAAGACACACTTTTGCCCAACTGGACTTCTGCCATTTGGAGAAAGGAGAGATTCAGACTTGGAGGTGTTGGAGGAGAAGGCATCTCCAGTAGGTCATGGACATGGAGAGTGTCTTCTGATGACCTGGTGCAATTCTATTCCTCCAGCTTCCTTACGTGAGGGACTTCAACGAAGGGCAGAGGCGAGCTATTGAAAGTGCCTACGCCATGATCACCCAGCATCCATCTTCACCCAAGATCTGCTTAATCCATGGACCACCTGGGACTGGGAAATCGAAGGTGATCGTTGGGCTTCTGCACCGCATCCTTGATGAGGTAGGCCATGGGGATCCCGTTGCAGGTTCTGATGGTCCTTATGAGTTGAGTTGAGGGTGGTGTAGGAGATGACCAGGCTGAGCCCGAGGGATGGGTCAAACGCATCATCAGTCATGAGTCCCTGTGGGTCCACATGAGATTTAAGTCCAGCCCAGCTTGAATGCTTTCGTCATTCCCACTCATTTCCCTTGGCCGTTCAGATTCTTGTAGAGACCTCAAGCTTGCAATAAGTCTTTATACTGCCTGAATCTCCTGATTTCTCCGTGCTTGACAGATGGGGAATTTAGCCTTCTGACAAGCAGAAGTCCGCGGGGAAGCCATTTTTGCTTAACAACAGTCTTTAGCAACTGCAGGTGGCAGGAAAAGTTATAAAACAGGGCGAAACTCCCTTAACATAATTCTCACTTAGCCACTTGTCGTCGTAAGTCGAGGATCCCCTGTGTGGATACATCCATAGGTTCCTTGTCAATGAGTCGGTTGCTATTGCCTTCCTCCTGAAGCAACTCTTTTTTAAAGATTTCTTAGATTTATATTCAGAAGCCAAGACCGTCTTGTGTCCTTTTTAATCTCCAGCGGTCAGGAAAGGAGAACGCCGTCCAGAGGCTGAACGCCAAGATCAAGACGAACCGCGTCTTGGTTTGCGCGCCTTCCAACGCCGCCATTGACAACCTCATGAAAAAAATAATTTTGGAATTCAAGAAATTCCGGGAGAAAAACGCCTTAGGTACGATCGGGTCTCGTCTCCCTTTCCCCCCGTTTTAATTTTAATTTATCTGCGGCCGTTGTCATTTGGAGGAAGCAGTCACTGGAGACAGGAGGACAAATTGCCCAAGGTTTAAAACAGGGGTCTTCAAACTTGGCCCTTGGATGACTTGTGGACTTCAACTCCCAGCCACGCTGTAAAGCACCGTAAAGCAATATATAAGTCTTAAGTGCTATTGCTGTTTAGTTATTTATAAAACTTGATATTGTTGAACAACAAAAAAAACCCACCTAGATTTGGTGTTTGCTAACTCTGCCTTGAGAAACAGCACCGATTCCGCCTTTTTCTGACATCTAGGGAACTGTGGTGACATCAACTTGGTCCGTCTAGGGCAACAGAAGTCGATCAACAGTGAAGTCCGGAAATTCAGCTTGGACGATCAGATTGATCGCAAAATTAGTGAGTGTGAAATTGCGTCGCCTTTTTCCCTCCTTCAAGCCCCATTCTCGGGCTAGGAATTGGATGGTGCCGGGTGTCTTAAATGTTTTTTAGGCAGCCCTATTTTGTTTTATTATTATTTTCCTCCTGGCTGAGGAATAACGGATAACAGAAAAGCCACAGAGCCACTTTGATCTTAAGCTAGTGTCAGAAAAGTAGAGAGATGCTTGTTAGAGTATCATAGTCAGCCAAGAGATCCTGGGGAAAAAAAAATGTCCCGCAAAGATCCTTAAATCTAGGTCAGAATATTCCAGAGGGAACAGAAGGAACAGAGGTAAGTAAAACTACTAAAGAAGGGGTGAAAATCTCTTAACAGGAGATTCGAAGGAGGGAGAACCAGGAAGTGATAAATGTAAGAATAAAGATATTGATGAACTGGAAACCAGCTTTGCGTGTAACCCTGAATACAACTAAACCTCGACTTACAGCAGTTCATTTACTGACCGTTCAAAGTTAGAACCTCATTAAAAAAAAGGACCGTTTTTTATGGTTACAGCCTCCCTGTGGTCAGGTGATCAAAATTCAGACACTCGGCCACTTGGCTCGTGTTTATGATGGTGTAGATAGATAAATAGATTCTGGACTGAGCGAACCAGATCTTCAATCTGGTTTGGAAAACGGGGTGTCCTTCTCTCTGACTCTGTAGATAAAGCCATGCTCGGCAAACATCAAGACCTCCAAAAGAGGAAGGAAGATTTAGATCGGCAGTTGGATGCGCTTTCTCGTCTGCGGGCCGTGGACCGAAGCGAGAATGGGGAGAAGGTAACCACCAGATCCCAAATAGAAGGGGTTACTTTTGGAGTTACTGGTAGTAGATGAGTGGATGAGCTTCTGATTCCATCCACGATCTCTTGGGAGAGAAAACAACAAGAATTAAACCACTGAAACGGAGTTAGGACTAGAACAGGGGTCCCCAACTCCGGGCCGCGGCATGCCAGCAAGCGGTCTGCACAAACAAACCCCATCCGCAGGATCCACGCAGTACCCAAAACCACGCCCCCTCCAGTCCGCAGAAAAACCTCTCTCCATATAACCGGTCCCTGGTGCCCAAAGGTTTGGGACCTCTGGACGAGAAGACCTCCACGGTCCCTTCCAGCTCTCTTCTGTTCTACGTGAGGTGGTGGTTAGAATTAGGCGGGGGAAGAGATGTGCGCACGTAAACATGTCTGCTGAACGTAGTCTTTTGGGAAGAGCTTCAGGAATTTCAGATCGCCCTCCTCATTTCTTCATCTTTGCCCCAGAAAGCCAAAATCTGTGGGCTCTTTGGTGGTTTTTCTTGCAGACGTTTCATGATCTGACTAGGTAGATCATCAGTGCTAGAAGAAAGTAGGGATTGTGGAGCAGAGGAGGAAGTTATCGTCCTCTGAGCAGGGTGGTTTTCTTGCAGACATTTCATGACCCAGCTAGGTAACCTTAGAAGGTAGCAGGGCTCGTGGAGTGGAGGAGAAGGATTGTGGGGACCTTGGTACCGTCTGAGCTGGGTGGTTTTCTTGCAGACATTTCATGACCCAACTAGGTAACATCATCAGTGCTAGAAGAGAGTGAGGTGTGTGGAGAGGAGGAGGAGGAAGAGAAGGGTTTTGTGGGGTCCTTGTTGTTCTCTGAGCTTGGTGGTTTTCTTGCAGACGCTCATCGGTGCTGGCTGACGACGAATGTTGCCTAGTTGAGTTGTGAAGCTGTGGTTTAATCTTCATAAGACTAAGCTGTGCGAGACTTGGGTTGGTTAGAGGAAGCTGATGCCTCAGTTTCTCAGGCCAAGGCATTAAAAGGGGGGTGGCTGATGTGCCAGCTCCTGTCTCTAGTTTTCAACACGGCTTGCACAAACCATTGTTCTTGGTTTCAGAAAACAGGGGTGGTCTCTGTTCTGTTTCAGAAACAGCAGCTGGAGGACGAAATTTGCCAGCTCTCCAAGGAAAGGCAGCGCTTGGCTTCTCAACTCAAAGAGGTAGAAAGTGGCTCCTGTGGAGTTCTTGACACTCGGCCTTTCCAACAGACAATCCAAATTCTTTTTGTAAGAATCGGGGAAGCGGGCTAAATATTTACCGGTGCTGATTTTTTTTTCTTCTATCATCCCCGGTGCTCGAGTTGTCTGACTCAGCTGGCCCGGGCCAGCTCTGTCTTTTTGGCAAGGCCAGATGGAGAGGAATCTAGACCTATCCGTCACCCACCTGAATTTTGAACCAAGCTTTGAATTCTCCTGCCTCTCTTGGTTTTCAGGCTCGCGGGCGGTCTCAGGAATTGAAAGCCAGCATCATTTTGGAGTCCCATATCATTTGCTGCACCTTGAGCACGAGCGGGGGGGTGCTCCTGAAATCCGCTTTCCGCAGGCTGGGTGGGGACCCCGTCAGCTGTGTGATTGTGGACGAGGTAAGACGCCTGCGGGGTTGCCCCCTTACACGTGGGAAAAGTCGGCCCGCTTCCCTTAACAACCGTGGCCAGGAAGGTCGTAAAATGGGGGCAGAACTCACTTTTAACAACTGCCTCGCTTAGCAACAGAAATGCGGTCGTGAGTAGAGAACTGCTTGCACCGTTCATATCGTATGAGGGGAAAAAAAAATCATTAATATTCTCCAACGAGCCAGTTTGGGTCCTTGGGATTAATTACCCGTGTTACAAATGTAATTCATTCCTCCAGGGTTGTCCGTCACAGCCTGCCACGGCTGTGTTTCCCCTCTTCTCCCTCCCCCCACAACACCATCCCGTCATCCCGCCGTTTAGCAAAGCACGACCCATTTCCTGCCCCCTGGCAGTACAAGAACAGTTTAACAGTACATTACTCCTGCCATGTGCTGGGAATAAATTCTCATTCAGACAATTACATGATTCTCTTGTAGCAGGAATTATGACTCCCTGGCATTCTTTTTAATTTGCCAAGTTGCTTTTTACCGGTTTCACACCCAGCCGCCCAATTCCCGATCCCTTTTTTCTGCCAAGAGTGGGGTGGATCGTTTTTTAAAGAGGGCTGCGCTCAGCGGTGGAAGGTTATTATTCCCCTGATTTTCCCTTAGAAAGAATTTTGGAATAGCTCAAAAGCATCTACTCAAACAAAAAAAAAACCTGGGGGCAAGGAAAAAAAAGCAAATTATATAAAAATCGAGAAGGAATTCTGCAGCTCTTTCCAGGACAGATAGTCCTTGACTTACAACTGTAATAGAGCTTGCCCATTAGGCTCATAATTTGTGACTGTTCCTAAACAAACTGTTGTAAGTCGAGGATTACCTGCGCCTTTTATGAGTTGATTGCAACTTTGGAACAGCCGCTGAGCGGCCAGCCGTACATCAAAAAAAAACAACCCTGTGTTTTCTGTTTGGGCTTAGTCCTCTCCTCCTCGTCGTGGTTTCTGATTTATTTTTCCCCACTCTGGTGCTTCCCTACCAAAAGGCAGGACAGACGTGTGAAATTGAGACCCTCATCCCTTTGATCCACGGCTGTAAGAAGCTGGTCCTGGTTGGCGACCCCAAACAACTGCCTCCAACCATAAAGTCCCTGGTATGTAGTTGCGTCTTTAAGATGTCTCCAGATGTGCGGGGAAAGTCGATCTTGTCTTCCTGGCCCGCAGTTGCTTTCCTGCAGGCTATTCAGCCAAAGTCACCTCCAGATGTGTTGGGCCTCTAAACACCCCCATCTTATTTCCCAAAGTGGCCAGCTCCACTTTTCGTCTCTTCATTACGCCTAGTGGAATTATTATTATTATTGTTATTGTTATTAATCAGCTGCTAAAGGTCTACAGGCCGTCTTTGTGGCTGCTTTCAAGTTAATTGCAGGATTAAATTAATTGCTTAGTTCTTTGTCACCGTCTCAGTTATTGCTGTGGTGGTTGAACTGCTTCCCTGCCAACTTTCTAATCAAATGAATGAAATGCGAAACGCACCACCGGGGAGTTCACGATCTGGAGTTCAGGGAGATTTGGCTAACGAAATAATTACAGGAATCTCTTACTTCCCTTGTAGTGGAGCAAATGGGGGGGGGGAATGTTTTGAAATGCGTCAGCTATTTTGGGGAAAGTTTTTGAGGAGGAAGTAAATTAAGCTTAATTTACTCCCGGTCTCTGAGTCACTATGCTGTGGCATCTGGAGTTTAGTGGCCTTGGGTGAGGGTGTTTCGAACCCGCTCCTCTCTTTTGTGGGGGGAGGAAAAGATAGTTTATAGTTTAATATATTTGTATACCGCCCTTCTCCCGAAGGACTCAGGGCAGTGAACAGGGCACATATAAGATACAGAGTACAAAAGTTAAAAAAGAATTAAATACAAAGCCCCAGTTAAAACAATAAATAATAATGTAAAAAACCAGAATAAAACCCCAACACATCCCCCATCGGGCCAGGCTGGCTTGTTACTAACTTATCAACTGCAGTGCTTGGTCTTGTCTTATCAGTTGCGGTCGTAAGTCAAGGACTGGGGCAGCCCTTTCTGAATGTCTTCCTTCCCATGTTGATAGAAAGCCCAGGATTACAGATACGACCAGTCTCTAATAGGCCGTCTCTGCAAGCATCTCAGGGAACAAGATCGAGAAAACATGTCCGGGAAATTTCCAGTGCTTCAGCTCACCATTCAGTACCGGATGCACCCAGAAATCTGCCTTTTTCCGTCCAAATATATCTACAAAGGGGTCCTGACCACTGACAGGTGAGGGAATTGAAGCCTCTTGCTAAACAAGTCAGATGTGGGTCTGAGGTCCCTTTTTATTCCAGATCTTTGCTCCCCCCCCCCCCACCCTGCCCATTTTTGCCTATTTTTAAATGGTATCTGGGCAGCTCTTTTTTTGGATGGAACTTTGTAGGCTAGGCAGGGCAGGTTGTATGACATGTGTGAGTTCCGGCACCTTTTTCTTTTACAAAAAAAGCACTATATATATATATATAAGGTCAAGGTAAAGGTTCCCCCGCACATGCGTGCTAGTCGTCTCCAACTCTAGGGGCCGGTGCTCATCTCCGTTTCAAGGCCGAAGAGCCAGCGCTTGTCCGAGGACGTCTCCGTGGTCACGTGGCCGGCATGACTAGATGCCAAAGGCGCACGGAACGCTGTTACCTTCCCACCGGAGTGGTCCCTATTTTTCTACTTGCATTTTTTACGTGCTTTCGAACTGCTAGGTTGGCAGAAGCTGGGACGAGTAACAGGCGCTCAGTCTGTTACGCGGCACTCGGGATTCAACCCGCCAAACTGCCGACCTAATGCCCATATATTGGGAGGGGGGTGTAAAAAAACAACTAATCCCTGTCATGAACCTTCATCCAGCAATTCAGTTTGGCTTTGGGTTTTTTTTTTTTCTGATGTCTTAACTTTTCCCCTTTTTTAAAAGAATTGAGAGACAATCTTTCAAAAAAAAAAAAAAAAGGAGGGGGGATTTATTTATTTTTTTCCCCCCTCCCCTGAATTGCAACGAGAAAATTCCAGCTAGTTTCGTACCAGCCTTTTCAGATAGGCCAGACCAGGAAATTGACTTCACGAGTTGGAACAGAATGATTTCAATCTGTTTTGAAAAGTTGGATGGTGTTTTCCATTTCTTCCCCGTTATTTCCTGGTCAGTTAATGGTGGAACTAGTCTGTGCTTTTTCCTGACACCTCCTGGGATTAAATCAGGGTTTTGTACACGGCGTTGCAACATTTCTACCTAGTTTCTCCAAGCTTTGTGCGTGAGGCGAGCTAAAGGATTTGGCCATTCCTGGATGATGATGATGATGATGATGATAATGATAATAATGTTGGAAGGGACCTTGGAGGTCATCTAGTCCAACCCTCTGCTCAGGCAGGAAACCCTATACCATTTCAGGCAAATGGCTGGCCAGTCTCTTCTTAAAAACTTCCAGTGGTGGAGCATTCACTGCTTCTGGAGACAGGTTGTTCCACTGGCTAATTGTTCTAACTGTCAGGAAGTTTCTCCTTAGTTCCAGGTTGCTTCTCTCCTTGACTAGTTTCCATCCGTTGCTTCTTCTCCTGCTTTCAGGCGCTTTGGAAAAGAGCTTGATTCAGGGTCTCTGTTTGAAAAGGAGCCTGGTGTGTCAACTCTTTCACTCTACTTTGCGTCTTTCTGTCCCGTGACAATTCTCCCACCACAGGAAAATAGCAGAAGACCGCTTCTCGCTGGCCTGGCCTTTCCAGCCCTATTTGCTTTTCGACGTCTTAGACAGCCACGAGGAACGCGAGAATGAGTAAGTTGCCTCACCTCCACTGAGTAGCCGCAACCAAAGCTAGCAATTGCAGATGCAACAGCAAGGAATAAACGATCGGTCCCGTCTTTGGGAACTTCCCTTTCAACCAGCATTCACGTACGAGTAGTCCCGGCTTGGGAATTCTGGGAGTTGAGGTCCACTCATCTGAAAACTGTCGAGGTTGAGAAACCCCGATTTAGGGCTTGTGGGGGAAACGGAACGTTTCTTGCCCGATGCGTCCCCAAATTCAGGGCTTAGCTTTCATTGGAAGGATGGAGCCAATTTACAACCTTGATTTATCCCTGGTGTCAGAATCCATTTATATCACATTCATAAATGTATGTTTAAAACATTATTCCATGGATTCTGCCATCTCCCGAAGAGGAGAGAACGGATGTGTATTGAGCTGGTATTAGGCATTTCAAAGGAAAAGAGAAGCCTTTTGAACTGGGGGAACAAAAGGGGGGGCTAGCATCTGGCTTGTGTCACGGAAGAGAGCAGTAAACATAAAAGGTCCTAAGTTCCTTTTTCCCACGAGAGGGATGATACGAGGTAAATGATGGGGGGCTGACCAAATGGGGTTAAGGGGGGGGGTTAAACCGGGAACTCTTTATAAAGTTTTAGTTTGTAGAACAATATTAAGTCCTGTCTTGTATTCCTACAACCAAGCATGTCATAGTAAAGATTCGTTTTGGATTAGATTTGGCTCCAAGGGTTTGGGGTGGTGTCCTGACACCTGGCTTGTTCTCTCCCTCCCTCTTCTGCCTTACGCCACTTTGCCCCTGCTTGCCTTGGTTCAGCTCCTATTGCAACCCCCAAGAAGTGAAGCTGTTGACGGAGCTGATGAAGGTTATTAAGGGGAAAAAGAAGGATATCGGCTCGCGCCAAATTGGAATCATCACCCCTTACAACGCGCAAAAGAGGAGGATACAGAGACAGCTGGATAAAGAATTCGGAGAAAACAGGTGAGTACCCAAGGTGTGGACGTCCCTCTGTCTAATTGCTCCATGAACTGAGATATTTTTTTTTCTTTCCAGTTCACCTCCTGCTTCCTCGTCTCTCTGTTCCCCTCTTAATTCTTAATCTCTTAAATTAAGATTATCACTCATCTTTCCTGCAATTTCCCCTCCCCCCCGGCCCTTCATTTCCCAAGAGGGCGTTTGTTTGTTTTGAAGGTGGGTTGTGGGTTAAAAAGGGACGCGGTGGCTCAGTGGGTTAGGACGCTGAGCTTGTCGATCTGAAGGTCGGCAGTTTGACGGGTCGAATCCCGTTTGCCGCGTAGCAGAGTGAGCGCCTGTTACTCGTCCCAGCTTCTGCCCACCTAGCAGTTCGAAAGCACGTAAAAATGCAAGTAGGAAAATAGGGACCACTCCGGTGGGAAGGTAACAGCGTTCCGTGCGCCTCTGGCGTCTTGTCATGCCGGCCACATGACCACGGAGACGTCCTCGGACAAGCGCTGGCTCTTCGGCTTTGAAACGGAGATGAGCACCGGCCCCTGGAGTTGGAAACGACTAGCACGCATGTGCGGGGGAACCTTTACCTTTACCTGTGGGTTAAAAATAATCATCGTGACTCACCTTCCTTCCTTTCTTCCAGTCCTTTTATTTTTTTCCTTCCTAGTGTTGGGGAAATTGACACCGTGGACGGATTCCAAGGCCGGGAGAAGGACTGCATTATTGTCACCTGCGTGCGGGCAAACAGCCCACAAGGATCGATTGGGTAGGTCTCTCTGCCCCTTGGTGCCAGGAACTGGCGCCATTTTATTTCAGGGCTGGGTGTTTCTCATGTTAGGCTCAACTCCTGAGATGGTATAGGTTCTCCTGCTTGAGCAGGGAGCTGGACTAGAAGACCTCCAAGGTCCCTTCCAGATTCTATGCTATTCTATTCCTGGCCAGCTTGGCAGGGTGGTGCTCCAGCCCCAATTCTGGAATAGAATGGAGCAAAACTTGTCTTTTTTTTTTTTTTTTGTACGTCTAGAAGGCTGTTTCTCAAACCGGACAAT
>JAKJMR010000257.1:222287-237111 GCA_024449315.1 Daboia siamensis | reverse complement strand
CTAAGGTGGGACTAGAATTCCCAGACTCTGGCGATAGGCCCAAAGTCACCTAGCTTAAGGCAGGACTAGAACTCACTGTCTCCTGGCATCGGGCTCCTCCTTTATCCTGACGCCTTAACCACTAGACCAGACTTGCTCGTAAGCTCATCATAGCCTCTTCAAGGAAGCTTCTAGTTCAGCATGTCCCATGAGCTTGGGACCCATCATCCTCACCGGCGTAGAATCCAGGGCTTAAAGACACACACAAAAAAAACCCTCTCTCTCTCCTGAAAACCTGGTCCCCTCAGGCCAGGCCAGACCCCCCCGTGTTTCGAAAACGAGTCCTTGCCTCCGAGCTCCGGTTTTAATAGCTTTTCTCCAAGGAGGAGGAGGAAAGGTTACGCCTGCTTTCCTGGCATGTTCCCGTTTCGCAAGTCACCTTTGCAACGAATGAAATATTCAGGCCCCGCGTGAAATATTAATAAGGGAGCTTGTGCATGAATCAGAAGAGCGTCGGTCTCCAGATGGGTCGTGCGGGGAGGTGTTTCAAGGTCACGGCTGGCGAAACAAATCCAGAGTCTTCCTTCGCTCCACTCCCCCACCCCTCCTACACTGCCACCTCCAATCAGGTCGACCCGGGTTCAACATTCAAGAGAGGAACCGCCGGCACCGATAAATCGGCCGCAACTGTCCAAGCCAGCATCGTTGTATCTTCTAAAAGTAGCTTTTGAAACAGCGGCGGGCTGGTTTCATCCCCTCGGGTGGCTAAGAGCTTCCAACCAAGAGGCCCATTCCTCCACCCCTTTGGCCCAAATTGGGGTCCTCTGTGTGTGTGTGTGTGTGTGTGTGTGTTGTGTGTTGCAGATCTTATTTTCTAATTCTGCTTTCGGCTTTGACGTCCCGTTGACAAACAGCTCTCTGTCTCCGGGATCGGAGGAGTAGATTTAAAAGGTGTGGATGGATCCAGGAATGGAAGCTTCACTCTGCCCCTGCTCAGACATCCTCACCTTGTGGTGCCCTTTTCACTGCCCCTCTCCAGGTTTTTGAGAAGCTTGCAACGCCTGAACGTGACTATCACCCGAGCCAAATACAGCCTTTTTATTCTCGGGAAGCTGAAGACTCTCATGGTAGGTGGGAGAGGGGGAAATGGGGCTTTAATGGGGGAGGAAAAAGCCCAAGATGGATATTTAATGTTGGATGATTACAGGCAGGGAGGCGGGGGTCTCTCTGGCCTCTAGCGCCCCACAGAGCCAGGATTTGACCTCGGTTCTTCCTTCCCAGGAGAACAAAGACTGGAACGAGATGATCCAGGACGCCCAACGGAGAGGGAACATCGTCCAGACCTCCAAGAACACGTACAGAGCCAGCGCCGTGAAAATCCTCAAATCCAGACCGCTTCCCCGCTCTGGAGCGGCAACTCCAGAAAGAGACGCCCAAGAACCCTCGGCCTTTAGCGGAACCAAGCAACAGGCCCTCCCCATCCCCGATACCCAGCGCCCTCCGCTCCCTCTTCCCGCTCCAGCCGGCAACCGGTCCCCTCGAGAGACGCAGAAGCACCGGCCACCCCCGGTGGCGCAGGTGAAGCCCATCCAGGACAGGCCGCAAGATCCCCGCCTCTTCAGACAAGCAAAGCCAGCGTTCAAGGCCACCGACGGCACGGAGGGCGAAACCTCTGCTTTGTGGTCCTGTCCAGGGCAAAAAAAACCTGGCCCTCTGACCGCTCGGAGCCGCGGCAATTCCGTGGATGCCCTGGGGGAAACGTCGAGCTGCGTTAGCACCCCTCTGCCGAGCAGAGCCCCCTCCACCGAAACCCTCGACCAGAGACTTTCCCTCCTGGCTGAGCAGTTGCAGAGCTGGCAAAAGCTCAGCGGCTATGCCCGGAGGATCCCGGAGGGGTCCCAGGAGAAGGACGATTCTACACAACCCAAGAAGAGACGCACCACTTTCTGACTCCAAGACCCCTCCTCCCCCCTCCCAATTCCTTGCCAGGAATCTTGTATTCGAGTCTTCCCATCACCCCTTGCCTGTTTAGACTTGAGAGAGAGAGAGAGAAAGAGTGTGTGTGTGTCCCCCTCAATTCCTTGCCAGGAATCTTGTATTCGAGTCTTCCCATCACCTCTTGCCTCTTTAGACTTGAGAGAGAGAGAGAAAGAGAGAGAGTGTTCGCGTGTCTGGGTCTGTATGCATAAATACACTGACACGAGGCAAATGCGCCTTGAAACAGAGCCATATATTAAAACAAAAAAAACAAAACTCCAAACTCTGTAAGCTTTAGGGGCCATATACATTTGTACAGGAAAAAAAAAGCTTTATTTTTTAAGAGGCCGAGAGTGCCCAGAGAATGCTTCCATGTGTGTAGTGTCCTATTTAAAGTGTCCCGTGGCTGGGCAAGCGAAGAGCCCGGCCCTTCGTCAAGGACCTTGTCAGTCACTGTCCTGATTCGTGTGGGACCCCCCACCCCCTACTTTAACAAGACCTTTTTCCCAGCCCTGAAATCCTGCTCATTTCATCGCCGATTCTTTGGGGGACACGACACAACAGGGGTTTGGGGGTATTTTTGCCCTGCCCTAATTCGGGGTGCCTTCTGGGGAATGGCGGGAGCAATGTCGGCTGAAAAGAACATTTGCGCCAGTAACAAGTAACTGCCTGTCTCCCTTCGCAGAGATTTTCTGCTAGCCTCCCTCGCCCGTTTTCTGATCCAAGTGCCTCTGTTTTTGTGGGTTTTTTTTTTTTTTTTGCAAAGATGCGGAACGGTTTTACGGGTTATCTCCTCAACTGGGTTGGGCTGGAGGAGTGTTGCTCCCTCTGCCTGCCCACTACTCTGCGGTAAATTTAATCTTTTATTAAACACTTGCAGTTTGGCAATTTGCACTTTGGAATCGACTTTTCCCCGGCGTCTTTCCCTCGTAACATTTGGGGAGGAGGGTCCCAAGCACAGGGGAAAAAAAAAAGGGGGCTTAAATTCTCACTGCCCACTCAAGCCTGGGCATTTTCAGTGGACTTGGCTTGATAAAACGTCGTTTTGTGTTTATATAAATATCTATGCATACATACATACATGTATATATATATATGTGTATTTATATATGTACGTATGTATATGTATATATACATATACCCTTCTGTTACGAATAACTGAAATGTAGATACATTAAAATAGACCTTTTTTAAAAGATCTTTTCCCCATAATAAATAATTCAGGTTGTATTTTCAAAAATACATTTGGCTCTTTCTGATTCGTGCTTCCGAAAGGTGAGTCAAGGACTTGTGGATTGGAGTCAAGAGTGAATTTACGTCAGATTTTCCAGGGTTTTGGATCAGGGCCCTGTTGCGTAGAAGCAAGTGAGTTCGCTTTCGTGGGCCAGTTTTAAATACCTTGATAGACCTGAAGCCAAACAGATGGTGGGAAGTTGTGGATAATTTCATAAAAGCAGCTTCTAGATCGGGTCTTCCATCTCTGCTTAACATCAGCGTGGCTTGCTGTCAAGGAAGTTGCTTTTGACTACCTGCTCATCAACCATGAGAGTTGTCAATGTTTTCAGTAGGAAGTCTGCTTCAGGCTGCCCCAATGGATGGAGTTCCAGCCTGCTGAACCATCACCACCTTTTATGGAATTTGTCCCTTGTCTCCTCTCCATGTTTGGTCATCTCACAAAGCCCTGGCTAAACCTTGCTTCAGACCCTCAGAGGCTCTCGGCTTTGTGTCTCCGTGCCCACAAGATGCTCAACCAGGTCAACGAAAAGCCACCAGGTGGCACTCTTATTAATCTGAGAAACTTGGTAATCACGATTTATAGGAGGTGGGCTTTGCGTGTTCATTCCACCAAGCCCCCTTGGCCAGCTCACGACTTGCAAGGTGTAAATCCAAAGAGCGAGCTAGTTCAATTTTAAACCAAGCTTAAGTAGGACTCAATACGAAGAGGGACAAATTGGTCTTTTATTTGCCAACCTTCTCCTCGGGAAAGGAGGAGCGTTAACCCTACGATGGGTTTGTTTTGGGGAGCTGTTTTGTTTTTGAGGCACAGTACAGGCAGCCCTTGACTTTACAACAGTCGACTCAAGTGACCGTTCAAAGGTACGACAACACTGGAAAAAAGGGACTGTTTTTCACACAGCCTTTGCGGCACCCTGTGGTCGCGTGATCAAGATTCGGACGCTTGACAACCGGGTTGTATTTATGATGACTGCAACATCGGGGTGTGTGTGTGTGTATGTGTGCCATGTGATCCCTTTTGTGACCTGAACCAGCAAACTCCGTGGAAAAGCCATATTCGCTTAACCACCCCGTTGTTAACTGAACGACCGCAGTGGTTCAACTTAGCAAATGTGGCAAGGAAGGTCCTCCCCTGCGAGAGCCAGCAAATTTCCTGGGTTCCCAACCAGCCCTATGATTTTTATTTCTTTATTTTTTTGCAGGAATCTGGCCGGCCCGATTCCTATGGCGTTTGGACTGGACGTATTCACAACAGGCAGTTGCTGCTATCCCTTCAGCGTTCGACGCCTTGGATGCAGTAACATTTTGCAGAGTTAGAGCGAGAGAGGAATGGTGCCACTAGGGTGATTTTTAAATTCTAGAATAGAATAGAGCTGGGAGGGACCTTGGAGGTCTTCTAGTCCAGCCTCCTGCTCAAGCAGGAAACCCTACACCATTTCAGACAAGTGGCTGTCCAATCTCTTCTTAAGAACCTCCATGGATGGAACACCTACAAGTGGAGAAACACTACTTTAGAGCATTAAATCATAGGGCTGGGCTAGGTAGGTAGGACTAGAAGACCTCAAGGGTCCCTTCCAGCTGTTGTTATTCTGTATTCTATAGATTTAAGCCATTCCCCCCCCCCCCCATTCTTCTCTTTTATTCAGCACTTATCCAATGGTGGTATGAGGGGATGATGTTCAAATCATTAAAAAGGTTGCCCAGCCCGGCTTCAATCTCAACCCTGTTGATCATCCTTTGTGCATTCAACACTTTGCTGTCTGAAGCAGTTCTCCTCTTGCAACTAAAAAAAGAGTTGGTTACTGGTTTAAGCAGGGCTTTTTTTTCTCAGAACGCTCCGAACGGAGTTCCGGCACCTTTTTTGGATGAAACCTTGTAGGGTAGGCAAGGCGGGTTGTATGACACGTGTGAGTTCCGGCACCTTTTTCTTTTACAAAAAAAAGCACTGGGTTTAAGAAGCAGGAGCAGCTAACCATCGTAATAAGGAAAGCACGGTGCAAAGTCTCAGCAAATCCACCTTTGGCATCAGGAAATGCAAAGTGGCCGTGTTTCGTCCTTTATCCCAATCTTTTTTTGGGAGGCACGCCCACCAAGGAATGAGTTAAATCTGCAGAGCTGGGAAGAAAAATAATAATAATAATAATAATCCGAGACCTAACAGCAATTAATAAGTTGCTTTTATGTAATGGATTATAACACCATAATATTTCAGGTAAAATGTGTTTTTTTTTTTCTTTCCTAAAGGCTGTAGTAGTTCACCTGATTGTTTTGGTTGTTGTTTGTTTTTTTTAATCTCCCCTTCCCCACTCTTCTTTAGAACATTTATAATTCCAACAAATAGAATTCTCTTACCAAAAAGGAAAAAAAAAAAAGAAAGAAATTGAACCGTAATCTATTCGGCAAAGCCCGGAGGAACGTGATCTATTTTTTTTTTGACAAATCAAAACCAGTGTCGAAAGCCGAAGACTCTGAACCAAAAGAGTAAAACAAAAAAAAAAAGAAAACTTAATAAATTCAGCAACTTGATTTTTTTTTTTTTATCTTTTGAGGCCTGAGCTGCAGCCGGCTAACCACGCAAGAGGAAAAAGGTCCCATATAACGTGCCTTCTTTTCCAATTTTGTACCTGCCGGCCTCCGTTTAGCTGAGCTACATCTTCCTAAAAAAAAAAAACGGGCAGGAAAGAAGAAGAGATTTGGAAGGGAAGAGCAGTGCAACATAAATGCAAGATCACTGAGGGCAATTCGCCCCCATCCCACCCCTTTTTTGGAAGCTACCCCTGTGCAAAGGAGAGCTCTGGACAATTTTCCCCTCCAGGAAGATAGCTGGAAAATTGCAAACAATTTGCATTCCCCACCCCCACCTAAAGTCCTGTTGAAGACGTCCTTTCCTGGTTTGATGGACACCATAAAAGGTATCTATGTTCCTTCAACTGCGCCCAACCAAAGACCTCAGTGAGGAGCAGGAACTTCTTTTGAACCCTTCAACTCTTGGCCAACAAGGTCCAAGAGACACCAGCTCAGCTGGGTGATGTTTCTTCTAAGCTCGCAACGTTTTCAGGCTGTCCCGTCTTTTCTCGCTTCTGCTTGAGACTTCCCGTGGGATTTTTGACGGAGCACTTTCCCCCCCCCCCTGTCCTTCAGAGGTCCAACAGTTGCTGCATGTGTAGGCCAACCGCACTGGCCACAAAGGCCGAAAGGCTGAGATACGTCCCAGAGACGGAGTCGCACTCTGTATCTTCCCCTTCACACCTAGTTTGTTCACACAGGATGCCCTTGGTTCCTGGCGGGCAGAGGCAGCGCTGGTTCTCGTAACACGTGCCTCCATTTTGGCAAATCAGGAGCTCGTCATCGCAGACATTGGCTGCAGAGAGAAAGGGGGAGCATTGAAAGCGCTAGGATTTAAGAGAAGCTGGGGGGGGGGAGGAGGTTGGGGGCTGCTCCCCCAAATTAAAACTCCAAGGGATGGACAGTAAAGCTTTTGCAAGTGTGGATTGAAGGGTTCTGAAAAGGGCAGTTAGATTCGCAGAACTGAGCCGGTAGAGTCAGGAATGAGAGGCGGGTCTGGATGAGGTCAAAGGCAGCGTTACTCAAACCTTGGTGACTTTGAGATGAGTGGACTTCAACTCCCAGAATTCCCCAGCCAGCTTGCTTTAAGGTGCATGGACTTGAAGTCCCAGAATTCCACTCATCGTCAAGCCTGCTGGCTGGGGAGTCCACATTTCTTAAAGCCACCAAAACTTGAGGAACTCTCTGGTTCAATCAGCTGGGATTCAGGTCTGCAAATCAACTGCAACACATTCATTCAGAAAAAAGGATCACGCTTACGTAAGCAACCTTGCCTCCAGTAGTAGCCGGGCAGACAATCGTCGCATTTCGGCCCCGTCACGCCCCCACCTTTGCATTCGCAATAGCCGGTCTCATTACAACGGTTAGCCAAGGAGCCAATTCGGTTGCAGTTGCAATCTGGGAGAAATAACAGACCAGTAAATTCAGATCTGCGGTGGGGGGGGGGAAAAAACAACCCAAGAAAGTCCTCCCTAATCCTTATGGAGATGAGACTGAGCGGATCTCTGGAGATCTTGTATGTATGGACCTCTTCTTAACTTCTGGATAATGTGTAACCTCCATCCTACAACTCCCTTAAAGTGTTGGGTTGTAAAGCCCCCCAATTGCCAGAGAGGAGGAAGAGTGATCCTGGATAGACAGCTAAGTCCTCGATTGATGAGCACAACAGAGGTCAACATTTCTGTTTCTACTCACCTACACAAACGTTCTCATCGTCCAGCTCCGCGGAGCTATTTCGGAAGTAGCCAAGGCGACAATACTGACAGTGCTGTCCCCGCGTGTTATGCTTGCAACTAATGCAGGTCACTAAATTCAGGAAATCGATGAAGCTGCACCGGTTGGAGTGCCCGTAACATTCACAGTCTGCAAGGCCGGGCCGCAGGGAAGAGGGTGGTGGAAAGAGAGAGAGAATGAGCATTGTCTTATTCATCAGGTGGTATGAAAACCTAGTTGAGACAACAAACAAAAGCAAGTGTCCACAGCTTCTAAAAATGAGCGGTAGAGACACCCAGCTTTGCGTTCAGCTGGGTGGGTTTTCTTTCACCCATAACTTTGTGGAGAACCTTATGGAAAGACGAAGAAGCAAAGCAGAAGGAGAAGACACATCTGGGACACCTTTGAGGGAACATGCAACCAGAAGACCATGCGTGTGCTTTTTTCTCTCCCCATAGTTTGCAGAAGGGTGCTGTTAGCCTGAAGTTTGCAGCTTACACAAAGTAAAGGTTCCTATTGGCCTCGACTTGAGGAAGACTATGTTGAAACAAGGACTTCCCCCCCCTCCCTGCCCCACGACGACCTGTGGGTCTTTTTGGGATGGCAAAGTGAGCTAAAACAGGAGGACACTCAGACTGCAATGGGACAATGTTTCTACAACAACAAATAGGGCCAAGTTGGCTTGAGTAGGTGGACCATCTCAATCACCATACCCAGGTGCAAAGGCTGATATCAGCAGACAGGGTGAGGTGTCCTCTCCGCACTGCTAATTTTAAACCATGCAATGTTTTGCCATGGCAGATTCAAAGATGACTTCTCGATGGTCTACACAGGAAGCCCTAAGATGGTCAATAACCTAAGAATCCCCTCGAAGGGATTCATGCCGCTGTAGGGTGTCATCTTTGCACCTCCATCCCCCTCCGTGCCACATTGCCTGGCCAAGGTGAGACGGCCTTTTTTTGCCGAAGTTAAGAGGCGACCTGGCTTTACAAGAAGAGCTTTGTCACTGAAGCATTCATCAGACAAGGCAGCTGAAAGTGTGAATGCTCATTATCTTGAAAGAGAATTCTTGATGTGACCTCCCAACACAACATAATTCTAAGGTTGAGACCGAATTCTCTCCCTTTAGTTGGGGTAAGAGAGAACGACCAACCAAGAATTAAACCAGGTTCCCCAGGTGAGTTGAGAAGATAAACCCTCATGTTCTTCACCCACCCAGACTCTCAAGGAAGAGAGTTAAGGCAGGATGTGCTGATTTACTACATTCAAGAAATGGAGCTCCAGGGAACTCCACTACCGATGTCAGACTTTATGACTTATAATAATGAATAATAATAATCAGTGAAGGAGACTTGTGGCTCCATCTTCTCTGGACGCTTCGCAGGTTTTCCGTTTCAACCAATTAGCTGCCCCGTTTATCCTCGTCTTACCTTGAAACGTTTCAATGGGGATCCGGAAATCAGATTCAGCTTTGACCTCAATGACTCTGGAAGTCTCGGGCAAAACTTGAGAATCATGTTTCAAAAACAAAAACAAAAACAACTCTCTTTCTCTCTCTCTCTCTCTCTCTCTCTCTCTCTCATTCCCTTCCCTCATCCAGAAACACAAGCTATTGTCAAATTGGGGTTTAATTTTTTTTTTTGGGGGGGGGGAACCTCTCTCATCTGCTCCACGGCTGTATAAAAATCATTGCGCTAAGCCAGGAGATAAAAGGCTGTCCTTCCTTTCGGTGGCCATTAAACAAATCTGGCGGCCCCCACCCACTTTGTCAAAAAAATTGTCACAAATGGCAATCACAGGAGCCCGGGACGCTGCGACCGTCATAAATACGAGTCGGTTGCCAAGCGTCCGAATTTCGAATCAGGTGACCATGAGGACGCTGCAACGGTCGTAAGAGGGAGAACCGGTCACTATTTTTCAGTGCTGTTGCAACTTCGAACTAAACGGGTTTGAGGACTACCTGCACATTTGAAGTGGGAAAAATAATAATAATCATCATCATCATCATCATCATCATCATCCAGCATGCTGAGTTGGAAAGCCCTGATTCTGGAGGAGTTGAAGAAAAAAAAAGGCATTTATGCAGAGAAAGAATGTGTTAAAAGGAAGCTTTTAAAAAGAGACTGGACAACCCTTTGTCTGAAATGGTTTGGGGTCTCCTGCCTGACCTCCAAGGTCCCTTCTGACCCTGTTATTCTGTAAATACGCTGCTGGCACGGGGCAAGGAAAGAGACACACCGGCGAAGTGACCTTAACTGTCCTCTCCTGGCGTTGCCTTCCTTACATTTGCCACCCGAAGCGGTTTTTCTGACTGCAGTAATTCCATTAAGAGTTCGTCCTGGCACACATTGGGCTCCGGAGGTGCCAACTTTGGCATCTTGTGGGCAGGACCGGCGGCTGCTTGAGATGATGCCAAAGAGACCTTTCCCCCTGAATTCTGCTGATTCCCCAAGTGCCCCTTCACGGGGTCCACAATTCTTGGCCGTACTACATCTGCTCCATGCTAGTTAGTTGATTTCGTTTGCATCCCCGCCGGATCCTGTGATCAAATGTCGATGCTATCCCTCTTTAGACAATCATGATGGGTCTGGCTTCGTGTCTCGAAAAGTGCCAGCAAATTTAAGAAATTGTCGTCTTGAAAGAGCTTCCCTACAGAATTTTGGAGCAATGAAAACGGTACTGGCAATTGAGGAGTGAAAATTGTATATCCGTTCCTCTCCTTTCTTCCCTCATATTCCTGCCTTCCCACAACTCTTTTTCTTTCTTCCTTTCTCGCTCTTTTCCTTGCTTTCTCCCTCCCTCTCTCCTTCCTTCCCTGATTTTAGCTTCTTTCTTTTCCTTCCTTCCTCCGTCCCTCCCTCCCACCCATCCCCTCAGCAGGCCAGAATTGTGTGTGACTTAAATCCCCCTTCGGTGGACCACCTCAAAGCGGGAGTCGAGATTTTACAACAACCTAGATAGCAAACGCGACATTTCCTGCCTTGAAGTTGGAAATCTGAGCAGATGGAGAAGTTGGCAGGGGCTGCCAGCTGTCTGGCTCCTGTGCCCGCCCTCCCCTACCTTGTTGAGAAACCCCACAAAGCCGCCTCTGTGGGGTCACCAGGGAGGGGCACCTGCCTCTTATTTTGGACATCAAAACGCCTTTGCAACTCCTGTCCGCCTTTCAAGTCACCTCTTAGATCAGAAGGAATGAAAACCGAGGTGGGTTCAAGAGCTGTCTGGCGCGCCTGGCAAGCTTAGAACAGGTGTGTGTGCCGCAAGATACAATTGGTAGGACGGAAGAAGAAAGGGGCTTAAGTACTTGGGCACCGCTGTGGTACCGTCCCTGCCAATCTCTGCCTCGGCATCCTTTTTTTTGATCACCCAGTGATCAGAGCCTGACAGCTTTCCCCCCCACCCACTCCTTCCCAGAGACTCGCTGCCAGCGATCCTGTTCTGAAGCCTCTGAATGAGACAGCACATAATCCATGAGCCCCAGCCCAGGGTCAGCAGCCAGTCCCAGAGTGCGTGGGTGGGAAAACAAAATTGTGCGGCGGAAACTGACTCTCCTGGGAGTGGGCAAAGACAGGGACACCTACCTCTCTTCCCAGACTGTGGAAAGTAAGTTGGATCCGGCGGGACTCCTGAACCCACTAAGCTGGGCTGAGTGTACTGGGAGAGGGATGGAAAAACCGGATCCGGTTTAATCCTCGGTTTATCGTCGCCGTTGGGAATCAGAATTTTGGTTGCTCAACAGAGCAGTTGTGAAGTGGCTCACGGCGGATTTTACTAGCATTTTATGGGGGGCCAGGGTTAAAGGAATCGCTGCAGTTGTTCAATGGATCGTATGGTCATTAAGTGAATTCGGCTACAGTCTGACTTACTACCGTTTGCTTAGTGGCTGTTCGAGGTTACAACAGCACCGAAGCAAGTGATTTATAGGTTTTTCACGCTAACGACTTAGCAATGGAAATTTGAGATAAATTGTGGTCGAAAGTCGAGGATTAATTCTATTCTATTCCATATTCTGTTCTCTATTCTATTTTCTGTTCTACTCTACTCTACTCTACTCTACTCTACTCTACTCTACTCTACTCTGCTCTACTCTCCAGATCAGCCATCTTACCACCCTGCACATTTCTCATTTGAGATGCTTTAGGACTCTCCCTTACAATGGCTGAAATCTTATCCGTTTTAAAAAGGTTTCCGTTGATCTAGCATTTGATTTAAAGGTAGGGTGGTGAGGATGTAGATGGTCTTTGAAGAGGATCATTTTTTTCCACAATGCAGGGACCCTGATTGCCGTTATCTTAACCACCCACCCACCCACCTGTCCATCCCATAAGATTTGGGAAACAGCTCCATGCAGGAGAAGAAAGCAGGTTAAAATTTCAAAGCATCGTCTAATTAGGTTTGAGTGTATCAAACCAGGATGCCAAGGTGCTCAATTACGTCTGCCCTTGGATCGCTCCGAGCATGTTCTGAGATGACTCCTTGTGAAATTGCTTCTAAATAAAGCATATTTGCCTGCAATTTGAACACCTGGCTGAGTTTCAGCCATGTTTCTCCTTCTCATCTTCTCCATCACTCATGAGTTGAAAACATGGGAGAGATAAGGTTAGAACAAGGCTAAATATAGATGTCTTTAGTTTAATGATGACAGTCCCATCTGGCCTGCACAATTCCTACCAACCACTAGAGGGCAGCCTTTTATATGTCCCTGCTGCCCCCTAGTGGACATTTGCAATCCCAATCTGGTAGCTATACCTGAATACAGGTAGTTTTTGACTTACATATCATTCGTTTAATGACTATTTGAAGTTACAGTGGCACTGAAAAAAAAGTGACTTACAACTGGTCCTCATGCTTATGACCATCACGGCTTCTGGCCTGCTATTCATCCCCTCAGTGCTTGCTAAGACATCTCTAACTCAGATGTTCTCAAGAGGTTCCTCTCAAGAGCAGGCAGCTTTTGAAAAGGGTTCACCTCAAGATGTGGAAAGCAAGCAAGCACAACACAGACACTGCACAAAGAGACTCAGTCCACATGCTAAACAGCTCCTAATCTACACATCGCTTTGCTTTCCTTTGTGGGAACCATTGTGATGGAGGGACCATCTTTTTCCCATCTCTTCTCAAAACATCCTAGCCGTTGAATCAAAGAACAATCTCATCACTTCTTAGCACCCTCTTTGGGGTCTACCACTACTTCTGAAGCTCCCTCTAGCCATCTCAGCTCACATCAACACACCCTAGAGCATAAAGCAGAAGGAAAGGAGAATGGAGATATTTTGCTACCAAATACGGTTCCTAAAGGAAGCTAAAGTTGGCCGTAGCAGGCGTTTCTTACCTTCTGGGTCCACGTAAGACTTGGCTGGGGTGAAGGTATCTTCCAAGAAGGTCACCCCAGAAGAACTGGTCATTTCTTACAAAGACAACACAAAAAATCCAATTATGGTAAAGTGACTGCCCCTCCTAAACCACGTTCTCGGCATTGACTCAGAACTTACACAGCCTATTTTTTTTAAGCCAAGGAAGTCTCTGCTTGACTTCAGTGCAGCGGCATTTTTCCACCTGTGAGGATAACCTCCATTCTTCTCCAAGTTCTACTCGTGCAAAAAAAAAAAAGAAAGAAAGAAAAGTGGCCGCCGTAACTTTTAAGAGAAGCCATTGTATAAATTAGAGACCTGTCACTTTAGAAAGAAAGATCCTTAAGAAAGCGATCAAGAAACCTCGAGTTAGGAAATGGTTTAGTTGCTGGAATTCTTAGCATCCCATCCATTTCTCCTCAACTAATCTTCCTAAAGAGATTCGGGGAGAATTGGACTTGGAAAGGAATTGCTTTGAGTTTCAGCAAGTCCTAAGATGTCCAGGGATGGGAGCAGATGTAGGGTTTAGCAGATGTTGGGGGGGGGGGGTGTTTCTTGACCTGGTTTGTCTCCAGGTGTACTTAGCGCTAATCACCTGAGGTGCTGTGGTCCTCATAGGGTGTGAGGCGCATGAGGAACAGGCCCTCCTGATCAAAGCAGGTCTGGAATAGAATCGCAAAGAAAACCTAAGTTGGAATCGAATTGATTTGACTGAGCAAGTCACAAATAGGAACCGTGAAGAATTGGCACAACCGTATTCTGCAGAAGTGCATGAGTTGTCTTCAAGAGGAGCATCCCTTGAGAACAACCTAGCTCTGGATTGCCCATGCCCAGCAGAGACTTCCATGAAAGTGTCCAACAAGCTTCCTCTGATTCAACCGTCCTAATCTATTGACAAAAATATCTATTTTCCAACAACTTTCCTTACCCTTACTTTCATCAAGCACAGCCAATATAGTTGTTCCTCCTCCTCCTCCTCCTCCTCCTCCTCCTCCTCCTCCTCCTCCTCCTTCTTCTCCTTCTTCTTCTCCTCCTCCTTCCTCCTTTCTTCCTTCTTCCTTTTCTTCCTCCTCCTCATTCCTCCCTTTCTTCCTTTTTCCTTCTTTTTCTTCTTCCTCCTCCTCCTCCCATCTTCTCCTCCTCCCCCATTTCTTTTTCTCCTTCTCCTCCTCCTCCTCCTCCTCCTCCTTTTCAGCCGTATTTTAAAGAATGGATAAATGAAAACGTCAACACACCAATATTAATACGGCTTTTCAACTAGAGTAGGAAGATGGCCCAGTGCAAATTGGCAAGGGCTTAATTAGAGTCACAATAAAAGAAGCTGCCCTGAAGGCATTTTGCTTTTTTTTTTTTTTTTTGCATATATACCTTCCCCAGCTCAGCTTGTACAGAGAAAGCGAAAAGCCTTATTAATTCCCTTAGCCCTGAGCTGCTAAGCCCGGAAACCCATAGACACGTTTATGGATGGTTTTTATATCACATCCGGAGGAGAGGGAAGGAAAGGGATCAGCTACATCTCAGCAGCCATAAAGGTTGGGAAAGAAAAAAGTAGAAAGCCAAGTCTGTGAAGATTTGGAATAGAAGAGCTCACATTTTTATCCAAGTAGGAGTAGCACATTCAAGGGGCCCTACTCCTACCCCAGTGAAAGGTGTCAGCTCATAGGAGCCAGCAGTGTGCTGCAGCTGCCCAAAAATCCAGTGCAGTCCTAGACGCTCCATAGAAGCAAAAGATGATCAGAAGACAACAGACTCCTGGACAGCCCAAGCAACAAACCAATGGTTCATTGAACAAGTCATCCCAGAGTTTTTCTTTGAAGCACAAATGACCAGGCTTAAATGATCCAATTATGGACACATTATGTGAAGACTCTGTCCTCTGGAGAAGGCAGCGACACTAGGAAAGATGGAAGGAAAGAAAGAGGAGGAGGAAGAAGAAGGAGGAGGAAGAAGGAGGAGGAAGGAGGAGGAAGAAGGAGGAGAAGGAGAAGGAGAAGGAGAAGGAGAAG
>JAKJMR010000257.1:190091-201354 GCA_024449315.1 Daboia siamensis | reverse complement strand
AGAAAGAAAGAAAGAAAGAAAGAAAGAAAGAAAGAAAGAAAGAAAGAGGGAAAAGAAAAAGAGACGAGAGAAAGAAAGAGAGAAAGAGGAAGAAAGAAAGAGAGACACAAAGAGAGATCAGGTTAAAGGAGGCTAACCCAAAACATGCAGCAGCTTTCTGAAAAGCAGGCTAAGGATCCCAGCCAAGTCCAAAACCAACGTGAAAACATCACGAGGCACCTCGGGTGGGGCAAGAGGGTGCCTGGCTGAGGAATTCTGGGAGTTGAAGTCCACAAGTCATAAAAGGGCCTCCTTGGAAGACCCCTGTGTTAACCAAACCACCGCAGTCATTCAGTTACTAACCCGGCTGGTGGAATTCATCTGTTTCACACCCCCACACCCCCACGACTTTACTCGCCAGAAGGTCGCAAAAGCAGATCGTGTGACCCCAGGACACTGCAACCGTGGTAAACACGAGTCAGTTGCCAAGCACCTCCAGTTTGACCCCCTGGAGGTGGGGGAACGCCACAACGGTCGCGAAGGGTCGCGAGCCGCTTTTGTCAGCGCCGTCGTCGCTTTGGAACAAACACTAAACAAGCTGTCGTAAGTCGGGGACTAGCCCTACGTAGGCCCGTGAATACCCAAAGAAACCTTCACGTAGAGCTTTCCGAAGTCCAGCATGGGGTCCTGGAGTCCTGGTGGTGTCCCAAGATTTCATTGCAGCAACAAATGGGGAGTTGATGCTTGCTTTCCGCCCTAGTAAATTAGCCTTCATTTCCCTTAATGTCGCAGCTGCTTCACTTGAATTAGCAATGGTTGGGCGCTTGACTGGCAAAAGAATTAGGGGGTGGGGGATTTATGATCGTTTCCAGACAGGATTGCAATGAGACTGAAGCAAGTATTGTGTGAATTTGCACAGACTTCTCTCTCTCTCTCTCTCTCTTGAAAGGAGAAAAGGACTCGCAAGCCACGGCCTGACGCAGAGGACAGAACACAAAGTTTGGAATGGCAGAGAAATATCTTCCTCCGAAGCGTTAGGTAAGATTTCCTCCTGGAAAGGTAAATTTTTTCCTGGTTTGGGACTCTTCTCCTTATTTGAGTCACGTGGGGAGACGGAGGAACGTGGGGAGACTAGCGATAGCCCCCACCCCACACCACACCCCCGTCGGTGTTTTAATGTTCAGAACACCATCGTGTTGATGGCTCAGCTTAAAAAGGTCAAGCAGAGTTTGCGTTTCTCTAGGCGGAAGAAAATATCAAGCTGGCTGTTGATAAACAAACAATCATTTGTCAACTCAGGTAGAGAGTTTTAGTCTTTAGAAGGATCTTAGCCGGATCTTAACTGGATCATCTAAGGCAGGGGGGTAGGCAAACCTTGGCATAAAAGAGCCAAGGTTGCCTACCCCTGATCTAAGGCAAAGGGTCTTCAAACTTGGCCCTTTTATGACTTGCGGACTTCAACTCCCAGAATTCCTCAGCCAGGCACAGTTTTTTTATTCTTCCACCTCTAAAGAATCTAGCACTACTCAACTCAGTTGGAATCTTGATCCAATGCAAGTCTTTCTCAAGAACTAAGAGACCGGCCCAAACCTCAGAATTCTAAATTCTGTGGCTACCCTGTTGCAAATTTAAATTCAGGAACTCTCATTCTCATTCAGTACATCATAGTGGGTTGAACTAACCACCAATGGCTGAACTGGGACAAAAGCCTAAATCATGGTTTGCAAGCAACGGTTGACTTTATGCAACATCCTCAATCCCAACCAGATTATGGCTTCGGGATGATTTATGAATTTTATTTATTTAATCAGCTTTAGTTTGCCCATCTCACTGACACTGGCTTGATGACTTCAGTATGGCGGTAATACAGGTAATCCTCAACATACAGCCATAATGGAGACTGTCCATCATAATCACATGCTGTGGCAGTCATAAAGTGGGTCTGTCACATAGCCAGTCTGATTTTACAACCTTCTGTGTGACAGTCATGAAACAACTTGGCCACAGTTGTTGCCAAGCGTCCGAATTTTGATCACGTGACCACGGGAATGCAGCAACGGTCGTCATTGTGAAAAACGGTCCTAAGTCACTTTTTCCAGTGCCGTTGTAACTTTGAACAGTCACTAAATGAACTGTTATAAACCGAGAACTTCCTGTAATTCATTGTTGAAGGGACTGAACCTGGCCAAGCAGTTTTTGGCTATTCAGAGATGCTGTCCCAATGCCAAATATTATTTATCTGGGCCCCTGATCTGGGCGCTAATAGAATCAGTTAAGGCAACCTAGTAAACCCCCCCCAACACTTGGGACTACAACACCCATAATCCCTTGACATAAGACACAGTGGCTGAAGGCTGATGAGGGTTCCCTTCCAAATATCCACATTACCTTTCCTAAAACAGATACGCTTAAAAAAAAACACCCTTTATTTCTCTCTCTCTCTCTCTCTCTCTCTCTGTGTGTGTGTGTGATTTTTACCCTATCTTCTCCTAATCTGACAGCTGCATTCAGCCTCAATTAAAACACCAGGCTTCCATAAATGTGTTCACAACCGATTAACACGCTGTAAAGATGTGAAGCATTTGTCGTTCCCCCCCCCCCCCACATTTAGAGGAAATTCAAACACATGGCTAAAAAGCTTCTTTTCAGCCACAGAGTGAGTCAACTGCAGGGTATACCTTTGCACAGGTAAAAATAGCAACTCCACTCCCTCAAACAGATCAGGTTGCCATTTGGTTTTTGTTTTTTTTCTGAACTGGTTTAGGGGAACCCTGTTTAAAATAATGCGTAACTCCCCCCTGAATTTGCACAGAGAAAACACAGTGGTTTTATTCAGTCTTCCAAGCAGCCATTTCTCGTCCCGTGCAACACAAACACGGCGCTAAAATAATGCTAAGTTTCCGTGCCGTTCTTTCCACAAAATTTTCCCAAAGTGAAATTTTAGATGTTTTTAGAAAGCAAGGTAAATTTGTCAACTGGCGATGCAATTTTGAGACCCTCATTTACCCCTTTCTGTCTTCCACTTTGGCCCCACACGTACCTTGTTAGAGGGTGAATTTTTGAATGTGCATTTCTAGAAGTGTTTTCAATCGCTTTGTCATGCCCACAGATCTCAAATACAGGTAGCCCCCAAGTTAGGACCATATTGGACCTATTGTAAGTTGTAAATTGTATTAGCTGTACAACATGCTGGTCACATGGCCAGTCTGCTTTTATGACATTTGTTTTGTGACAATCGTTAAGCATCCCTTTTTAAAGATAGATTGCATCAACAGTCATGGAGGAGGAGGAGGAGGAGGAGGAGGACGACTGTGGGATCCTTGGTGCTCTCTGAACTTGGTGGTTTTCTTGCAGACGTTTCATTACCAAACTAGGTAACGGCATCCGTGTACTAGAAATCGTCTTTTCTAAAATAGGCAGTGTTAGCACTCATTCTTTTGGCTTCTTGTCTGGACTACCTCAAAGAGCTGAACATTTTCCCGACATTGATAAACATCACATCCTTCCTAGTTACTTTTTCTCAGCGATAGCTTCTCGGACTAGTAAAAGTTCCAAGGTGGCGAAGTCTCCCAGACAAAGCAGAAATTATTTTTACGAGAAGAAGGAGGAGGAGGAGGAGGAGGAGGAGGAGGAGGAGGAGGAAGAAGAAGAAGAAGAAGAAGAAGAAGAAGAAGAAGAAGAAGAAGAAGAAGAAGAAGAAGAAGAAGAAATAATAATAGCCTTCCACCCACTGGAGTACATAATCAAGAAGGAAAAGGCTAAATTTGCTGCTATTGTCTCTCTCGGGGGAAATGCTTCATCTTTCCCTGCCATCTGAAAAAAGTTATTTTACAAAAGAGGGGCCGGAGGCTAGGAAAACTTTGCTTTCCTGTGACAGACTGAGAAATAAATAAGCTACATTTTTCCCCCCTCATTTTTTTTCTCATTCAGGCTGCTGCCCAGATGAGCAAGCTCTGATTTTCTGTTGAAGGAAGAAACTGGAGTTCTTCCTCCAAAAACGTCATGAAGGGGAAAAAAAATGCAGAGAGAGGGAAGGAGGAACTAGAAAATGCACTCGGGGGGGGCGGTGGGGGGGGAGCGAATCACCCTATCGCATGCAGGTGTCCTCCAATCCAAATTAAATTAATTAGCATTTTGGTGTCCATGCAAAATAGAATTCTGGGCAATACTGACAATTCTGCAACTTGGCTCTGTCCCATCTGCATAATTTCTCATTTTTTTAGCCGCAGGAGCCTGGCTGAAGCAAATTTCCCTTCCCTTTTCCATCACAAATGCATTGGGGAGTGTTTTCTGCCCCTCCCTCCCTCTCTCTCTCCCTTCTTCCTTTCTTCGCAAACTGATGTGGAATTTGCAATTTCATTTTTACAACATTCAACCTGGAACTAAGGAGAAACTTCCTAACAGTGAGGACAGTTAACCAGCGGAACTGCTTGCCACCAGACGTGGTGGGTGCTTCATCCCTGGAGGCTTTTAAGAAGAGATTGGACAGCCACTTGTCTGAAATGGTATAGGGACTCCTGCTTGAGCTGCGGGCTGGACTAGAAGACCTCCGAGGTCCCTTCCAGCTCTTGAGGAACTGCAAACAAGTCAACAAAAAGCCAAAACCACTAAACAGCCCCTCTTCCCCGCAACATTCCCACACCGCAGAGTGGGGAAAAATGGTGAGAAGTGATTAAAAATATGGCTTAATTTGGAGCATGGGTTCCCGAGTGGAGTATAGGTAATCCTCGACTTACGATCATTCATTCGAAGTTACGACGGCCCTGAAAAAGGTGACTTATGGCTGCTTTTGAAGTCCACAAGTCATCAAAGGGGCCAAGTTTGAAGACCCTCGCTACAAGTGAAAGGCAGATTCTGAGCTGTCCATGGTGCTGAAATATTTTTCTCTTCTTGCTTCTAAGTTCAATTTCTGTATCTATCCTGCCATTTGTATTAAAATGGGGGTCTTCAAACTTGGCCCTTTCATGACTTGTGGCCTTCAGCTCCCAGAATTCCTCAGCCAGCTTGGCTGAGGAATTCTGGGAGTTGAAGTCCACAAGTCATAAAAGGGCCAAGTTTGAAGACCCCTGCCATAGTTTGATTCACAGTGGTTGGTTGGGCGGACCAACCCACAACTTGGTTGGGTTCACTCAACAAGTTGCCACCGTGGTTTGCAACCCACGGTGGCTAAGTTTGCCCCACTTGCTGTCCTATCAAAGCCCAAGAGGTTGCAACGACCCTCCAGAACTCCAGTTTCCAGAACTCAAACCCAACATTTAAAAATGAATGTATATATATTTCAGGGTGAAAGCCTAAAAAGTGGATCTCAGCTTCTGCTCATTTCCTCCTTTGCCCATTAATTATATCCCATATACGCCGATGACTTTAAATGCCTGCTTCTGAAACTTTGGCAACAAAAGCATGGAACTAGTTAGGAGTTTTTATGGATACTTTTTTGCAGAAAAAAAAATAAGAAAGGGGAAAGAGAGAGAGAGGAGAGAGAGAAAGAGGCAGAGAAATCTGCTCTTTTCCATCCATTATTCAGCATCTCCAAGGTGATAATGAGATCTAAAACCGACCTTTAGGGTTTTTTTTTCCTCCTGAGTTTTTACCTTTGATCTAAAAAAACATCATTAGCTCCCTGCCTCGTTATGCAAGACAAAATCTTGCCCTCAGCTGCCTCGTGACATTTGGAGACAAGGAACATCCAAATTTGAGGAAAATCCAGATTCATCTTCCCCCATCTCTTTGTTCATTCCAGGCACTGATAAACTTCCTGGAATTCCAGAAGGAAACACATGAACAGTTTTAGTCATCTTGACACCCAAAAGATGTTGAGACTCTGGAAAGAGTGCAGAGAAGAGCAAGAAAGACAATCAGGAGGCTGGAGTACAAAACATATGAAGGAATGGCTGCAGGAATTGAGTATGTCTAGTTTAAGGAAGAGAAAGACCAGGGGGGACATGATAGCAGTCTTCCAATATTTGAGGAGCTACCACAAAGGAGAGGGGGGGTCAAGCACCAGAAGGCAGGACAAAGAGCAATGGATGGAAACTCATCAAGGAGAAAAGCAACCAAGAACTAAGGAGAAACTTCCTGACAGTGAGGACAAATAACCAGTGGAACAGCTTGCCTCCAGAAGTTGTGGATGCTCCATCACTGGAGGTTTTCAAGAAGAGACTAAACTGCCATTTGTCTGAAATGGTATAGAGTCTCTCCTGCTTGAGCAGGGGGTTGGATTAGATGACCTCCAAGGTCCCTTCCATCTCTGTTGTTCTATGTTTTGTGTCCTATCTCCCTGGTCTTACCGTAGCATCGCAGCAGGGATGTCTGGACCAGCCAATTAACGATCCTCCTTTACCATCCCTCTGGCTTGCAACTTTTATAGATTTATTTGCAAGACAGTGGTTGAAATCAAGAGCTCTTGCCGTGATTTATAAAGTAGTTGACAAAACAGCGGGATTATTTTTAATTAAAAAGGTTCCATCTGAGCTGATGAGCTTTTCCCACTTTGAAGAAGAGCAAAGCCAAAGAAACTAAACATTTTCACACTCGAGTACACACACACACACACACACATACACACACACTTCACTTCTGGCCATTTGTAAAGCGTTCTCTTACACCTCACCCTACATTAGCTGTGAGTTACGGTTGCCGTGCAGAGCCTCATTCAACAAACCTGGTTGGCATGCTGTGACTTTGCAATTCACAAAACCACAACTGGTGGCTTTACCTGGCATGCAAACTCATCAACTGTCCAGTATACACAACTCTTTATTCTAGGGCTTGTTCCAAGTTGCAGCGGCGCTCCAAAAAAGCAACTTACGACCGTTTTCCAAACTTACAACCATTGTAGCATCCCCTTGTGGTTCACCTGATCAAAATCCGGCTGCTTGGCAACTGTCTCATAGTTATGATGGTCGCACTGTCCCGGGGGTCACATGATCCCCTTTTGCGACCTTCCGACAAGCAAAGTCGTAAAATGGGGCAAAAGCTCACTTCACAGCTGTTTCACTTAGCGACCCAAATGATGGGCCGCATCGTGACCAGGTTGAAGACTATCTGTAATGAATTCACCGATAAACAGTGACTGATGATAAGCATAAAATAGGTGGTAATTTTTTTTTCTCCTCTTTGCGTGCCTTTTTCATTTGCGCTTCACATTCCTTCTTGAAATGTTCGTCTTTCTTTAAGATGGAAGATGGTTTTAATCCAAGGTAATAAAGATGATTAAAAATAAAGAGTCGTGATTTAAAAAAAAAATCCAACTCACCAACTATCTTTCATCTAAATCAAGCACGGAAGGGACAAGTTATGGCACACGACAAGGGATGATTCCAGGAAATAAATAAATAATGCAAAGAAGTTGGACAACTTCCCAAAATTATATTCTGGAAGCATTATTTTCAGTAGGTTATGAGAGTTTCTCATTATTATTAATTCTTTATGAAAGGACTATTATTATCATTATTACTGGCACAGCAGAAGGATTGTTCTATTTATTTATTTTGGGGTCTCTCTCAGTTGCTATTTCTCACAACAATGCAAGAGGATTTGCATTTTTGCAGCGGACTCACACAACTTGCTGGACCCGTGGAGGGTACTGTAAACTAGAGTTCTCTGTCCATCATGCTTAGAGCCGTATTCGCACAACACAATACAGTAAATCTTAAACCCGAAGTAAGAATCACAATTGCTGTGCAGATGTAATACAGACAGGACTTAGAACAGTTTAGGGACTGTTCAAAGTGACGTCGCTGAAAAAAAAGTGACCTATGACCATTTTTGACACCTATGACCATTGTAGCATCCCCATGGTGGCGTGATCAAAATTAGGAGGCTCACATTTATGACAGTCGCAGCCTCCCAGGATCACGTGATCCCCTTCCGCCACCTTCTGACGAGCAAAGTCAACGGGGGAAAGCCGGATTGACTTAACAACCGTGTTAGTAACTTAACAGCTGCAGCTATTCACTTAACAACCGGAGCAAGAGAGGTTGTAAAATGGGACAAAACTCACTTAGCAACTGTCTTGCTTAATGACAGAAATGTTGGGCTCGTCTGTGGTCATAAGCCGAGGGCTATGCAAAGAACACATCTAAGCTTAGTCCTCTCTTGACCGGAGAGTTGTCAGATTCCTAGAAGATGCTGAATCACAACTCAACCAATGCATTTTGATCTCCTTTGAATTTGTAATTTTATGCTCACTCAGCCTAGGAATACAAAATAATCCTTGCCCTCTGGAAATCACCATCCGTGCTTCCGCTTAAGGGCAACGTCGGAAGACAAATATCTTCTTGATGACAGCTCTTACAAAGTCTCTGCAAGCGGGCTGTTCTCGGAGGGGATGATGGGAACTGATGTCCCACACGCTTTCTGGAGAGCTTTGAGGGTCTCCAACTTCACACCCAACCCCCAACTTCGCTCTTAACTGGATGTCCAAGATGTACCCCAATCGACTGAGTTTGCACAAGACGATAGCGCCCACTTTAATGTATCCACACACTCACAGGGACACACTTAAATTTCCAGCCCCATCTCCCCATGTTTAGACACTAATTAATGAGGCAGCGAGGTGACTGATTATTCCCATTGTGGCCATATTTAAATTCAGGAACCCAGCCTAGGTATTGATCCTTCAAAAGCATCCGAAAGTCTGTTTTAAGCCAACCCAAGCTCATTTGTCTGCCCAGCCAATTCTGCCAGCCCATTGACCGATAAAAAAAAAATAAGACCTCTTAAACATCTCCCCCGCCCTTACCCTAGCTTGTAAAGCCATCTCTGACCATCATCTTTGGGGCCAGGGATGTTACAGAATGAGATAACACAACACAACACCATTGGAGAGTTGGAAAGGTGCTTGGAGTCTTCTACTCCGACCCCCTGCTCAGGAAAGAAATTCTCCACCCTATCATACAAATGGCTGTACAGTCTCTTCTTAAAAAACACCTCCGGTGATGGAGCACCCGCAACTTCTGGTGGCAAGCTGTTCCACTGGTTCATTATTCTCACTGTTCTCCAAGGTCCCTTCCAAATCTGTTATTCAGTTATTCTTTCAGTTGAAAAGAACGCCCTTTGGTCGACGTGGGGCAGCTGTTACTTTCCTGAGGCTAACAAATAAAATCCTCCCAGGTCCCGTTCAGATGACATATTCATCTACAGCAAGGGCTAGGAAGAACACCCACATCACTTTAAACCGACCACTGAGTTTGTTGAAACTAATCTAGGGAAAGCTGGGCTCACCCTCAACCCAGAGAAATGCAATCTAGGTTAGCAGGAAACCCCATAATTGAGAGTTTAGCCAATTCCTTCCTCTGAGGAACAAGGCTTTCCTGCCATGGGCAGGGGGCTGGACTAGAAGATCTCCAAGGTCCCTTCCGGCCGTAGGATTCTACATTCTACGTTCTACGTTTCTCTTCCCCCAGACGGAAAGTGCGGTTTCTCTGTCCCCTCGCGTATAATGCCAAACGCAACTCTTAAGGAAGATTCGTGCCCAGTTGACTATGGCACCCAACCAGGATCCTTTGACACCTGACCCAGGTACTCTGTTGAGGACAAAGACGCCCAGGACACCCCCTCAAAAGTGAAAGTTTGTCCCAGAAAAAGAGTTTTCCCCAGCTCTTTTTGCAAACCTTTGAATAAAAGGAGAACTTTCCGCACGGAGAGTATATTTTGTACAAAAGCCAGAAACCGCCAAGGATCAAATTCAGACTGGACCTCCTCTCTCTCACCCCACCACCCTTACCCCACAACCCACAGTTTCAACCTGAAAACCATTCAAGTGTGAAAAGTCACTTCTCTGCTCTGCCTCACTTTGGCTGGCATCGCCGTCTCCAAACATCGAGAACTGGCCAGCATTTCCTCAGCCACAGGGCCCCTTTGGCCTTTGCTGAAAGGCCCGGGGGGCCAGATCAAAACCAAAACTGAGGTCGACATTTGACAGAAGTGACAAATTGTCCAAGCAACTTCCTTCCCACGCACCACGGCGGACCGTTGCAGGCAAAAATAACACAAACCCACATCAACCGCCTTTTCGAGGCGCTGCACCTGGCCACCACGACTTTGGGGGGAATTGCCAACCCTCCCACCTCCTGCGCTGGAGCGAGACAGGGCGCAAACAAAGGAGGGCGTACTTACATGCGTGCAAAACCGCTCAGGCGGATCTCCACAGGTGATGCCGGAGGGCTCCACCCGGACCGTTGCAAAGTCTTTCATGGCCACAGCTTTGGGCTGGCAAGCGTAAAACTCCCACATCGGTCCATTGTCCGTGGTGACCCAGGATTTGCAGATGTCATACTGTCCCACAACCAGAGGGAGACAATGCAGTAAGGTGACCACGTGGTGAAGCATGGCAAGAGGCAGCCAAGCAGAAGGGATCCTGGAATCGTGAGCAAGTCGGAGACTGGATTGGAAGAGGTTCCCTGGATCAGCATGGAAGCATCCTGTGGAAGACCGACCCCGGAGAACTCCAGTTGAGCAGGTGGAGGAAAGCCATCCTCTATCTCTCTGTCTTAGCCATGGGGAGCAGCTCTCCCAAGCGCACCAGCCGATCAGTGATCAAGTCTCATTCCATTTCATCCTCTCCTTCTGACGGCTAAGCAATCTCTGGATGCGAAGATAGCTAGAGGTGACTCTCCACGATCAATTGACCGAGCTATCAAATTCTCATTTTGTGATGAAATTGGACCGGTCGAGGGCAGCGAGGTAGGATATATATGAGAGAGAGAGAGGGAGAGAGAGAGAGAGGGAGAGAGAGAGAGAGAGGAGAAAAAGAAGGAGAAGGAGGAAGAGGAGGAGAAGGAGGAGGTTTGTGTGAAGAAGAGCTTAAAAAGTTACAGGCTTGAGTATAGTTCTGTTTTCATTCTCCCCTCGTGCTAACCGTTACATGGCACCAAGCTGTCAAGTGCTTCTTTTCGCCTTCTTTAAGGGAAAAAAAAAAAACATTTGAGGCTAAAAAAAAAAATCTAGGAAAAAAAAAATAGAACGCGTGCCTCACATTTCCCCGAAGCAAGTTTCTTGACCAATAAAGTTCAAGAAGACAATTAATTCGTGACTTTGGTGCCCCCCCCTCCTTTTTTCCTGCTACTTCTTCTTCTTCTTCTTTGGAGGAAATGGGAGACGTTGGTAGAACTTGGTAGAACGCAGCGGAGGGTTTCACACCCTTCAACGCAGCATCGGACTCAAAATCTCCCACATGTCCAGCTTCTCCGAGATGAGCAAGGGAGAAGAAACTCACTCCTTTGGTACCGCAGCCTGCAACAGAGATTTACGAAGAAGAAGAAAGAAGAAGGAGAAGGAGAAG
>JAKJMR010000257.1:153418-167081 GCA_024449315.1 Daboia siamensis | reverse complement strand
TCTCCTGGTGATTGGCCCAAAGTCACCCAGCTGACTTTTGTGCCTAAGGCCAGACTAGAACTCACAGTCTCCTGGTGATTGGCCCAAAGTCACCCAGCTGACTTTTGTGTCTAAGGCAGGACTAGAACTCACTGTCTCCTGGTGATTGGCCCAAAGTCACCCAGCCAGTTTTCATGCCTAAGGTGGGACTAGAACTCAATGACTCCCACTTTTTAGCCTGGTGCCTTAATCACTGTACTAAATTGGTCTCTATGCAACCTTAACCTGCTATGCAATGAACTTATTCTCAACCTGGTGTCTTTCTAATCTGTTGAATAGCTGCTATAATTCCCAAGCTGAGTGTTCCTTCTTGTTTACTAAGGTGGAAAGAAATTCTGGTTTGGAGGGGGTTTTTTTATTGAATAATTTTGTGAGTTTTCTTTGTGTTGGATAAAAGCAAGGCTTGGCAAGATTTCACGAACAAAGCACACCTTGTAATCTGTATTTTCTGCCATCTGGTTTTTTCTTTAATCCATCATCATTTCCAACCAGCAACAATTCTGAGGTTTTTTCCCCACCACCCCTATGGTTCCTGATTTTTTCTTCATCTTGTTGCGGAATAACTATTTGTTATTTCTGTTATTTCTGCTATTTTTCAGTCCTTAAAAGTACTGTGGAGTTATGTGTGAAGCCAGGAGATCCTCGCGGATGTCTGGCTACCAGTTTGTCTGTTACTCATTTAGCACCAGCCAGGAGTCACGTGTGGCTTAAGGTTTGCCACGGACGCGAGTCACTTTGCCCCCCCCCCCGGAATAACTATAATTATACTTGAAGAAAATGGTGGGTTCAAATCCTGAATTCTCTGGCCCATGAGAAATGTCAAGCTGACTTCAGGACCCTGGACAGCAGCACTCCCCAGTGCCCTGTTGGAACAGCAACCCAACACTTGATAAAAAAAAATTATCCTTAAAATTATAATATTTTACACGCTTTGGCTTTTAAAATTGTTTGCGTTCCACTCTTTTGTGGATCCATGAGTGTAATAAAGCTTTGATTGATTGATTGGTTGATTAATTATAGCTTCTTAACATAAATTATAGGGTCGCGGTGGCTCAGTGGGTTAGGACGCTGAGCTTGTCGATCAGAAGGTCGGCAGTTTGGCGGGTCGAGTCCCGAGTGCCGCGTAGCAGAGTGAGCGCCTGTTACGCGTCCCAGCTTCTGCCAACCTAGCAGTTCGAAAGCACGTAAAAATGCAAGTAGAAAAATAAGGATCACTACGGTGGGAAGGTAACAGCGTGCGCCTTTGGCGTCTAGTCATGCCGGCCACACGACCACGGAGACGTCCTCGGACAAGCACTGGCTCTTCGGCTTTGAAACGGAGATGAGCACCGGCCCCTAGAGTTGGAAACAACTAGCACGCATGTGCGGGGGAACCTTTACCTTTACCTTTAACATAAATTATAACATAACCTATATGTAGATTACAACACTTTTCTTGTTATGGGCCCATTCATAATTGGTTTGCTTCTCTGCAATCTTCAGTCAATTTCATTTCTTTTAATGATGTAACCCAGTTTGCAAACAGGCAAATTGTATATTACTGGATAGCCAAAAGTATATTATTGGATAGCCAAGCTGTGGTGTTACCAGCTATGATTTCCGAGCTAAACTATACTGGGTTAAATTCTGTAACCTTCTGTTTTCTCTAAGAAAGATAATCCTCTCTCTCTCTCTATTTTTTTTTTTAAAAGAATCCTATTAAGCAGGCCATGTTACTTTCCTGAACTCTAAATGTTGAATTTGTTGCATCATGTCTTTTTATAACAAGCAGCTCTTGAGGGCTGTGCCACCAATCTCAGTTTCTCCATGTTACAATTACCCGGGCTTGTTTCTATATGCTCGCGGAAGTGACCTTCTTTAAAAATAGCCCTTAAATTTTTTAAGGTGAAAAAGTGAAACCAGGAACTGTGTAAGGCAAACACAGGTTAACATACTCCCTTCGTTTCTCTTAGCCTGAGTTTAAATTGGAGCTGAAGTGAGAGGTTTTGCAAGTCCAGCTTCAGTCTGGGACCCAGATTTGAGATTTGCACAAAGTCCCCCGGCTTACGGCCACGATGGATCCCAAAAAAATGGTGGGGGAGGTCTTAAATATTCTTTGGTTAGGCTGTTTACTGTCAGCTCTTGGGCAGTTTTTTGATTGTGGTATTGTTTACTTGTTGGTCTGAAGTTAATCTATGCCGGGTGCTGATTGCTGGGGGAAAGGTGCTTTTTGTTCCTTTTTTGGCTGGCCCATTGTCTGTTTTGCATAGTCTATAAGGTAAAGGTAAAGGTTCCCCCGCACATGCATGCTAGTCGTTTCCGACTCTAGGGGCCGGTGCTCATCTCCGTTTCAAAGCCGAAGAGCCAGCGTTTGTCCGAGGACGTCTCCGTGGTCATGTGGCCGGCATGACTAGCCGCCAAAGGCGCACGGAACGCTGTTACCTTCCCACCGGAGCGGTCCCTATTTTTCTGCTTGCATTTTTACGTGCTTTCGAACTGCTAGGTTGGCAGAAGCTGGGACGAGCAACAGGCGCTCACTCTGCTACACGGCACTCGGGATTCGACCTGCCAAACTGCCGACCTTCTGATCGACAAGCTCAGCATCCTAACCCACCGAGCCACCGCGTGCCTTGTTAATGTCTACGTGTGCCAGGCTTCCCTGGGGGTTTTTTTGGGTTTGTTTTGGTCTAGGATGGTCACGTTTTCCCAAATGAAACTTTGGTTAAAATTTAAGTATTAGATAGATATAGAGATATAGAGAGATAGAGAGATATAGATAGAGAGATAGATATAGATATTAAGAATATATAAATATATTCTTTCCTTCCAGCTATCTGTAGAGGCTGTCATGTGCTTTGTCTCTGTTATATTTTTCAACAATTTCTCCAGGTTCTTCTGGCAGGCGTGTGCGCATATGCTGTACTCAGAGGGGAAAGAAAGGATTGCTACGGACTTATGCAACGTCAGAGGTACCGAGTGCCAAGGAATACTTATGAATTTTTATTTCCATGCAAATTCAAATCAAGCTCTCTTCCCATCCTGGCAGATAAAAATCTGGGCTCGTATAAAAGAACTTGCTACGTTATTAAATTTGGAAGTCATCATCTGATTAGGGCACCCTTTCAACAGCAACAAAAAAATACATATTTCTGATTTTTTGTTTTTTTTGGCAGAACCCTCTATTTTTAGCGGCAACAGTGGAAAACAGAGATTGGGGAGAGGTGTTTCTTCTTATTGATAGCCCTAAACTTTTGGGGTGGGGTGGGGGACACAGAAATGCTGATGGCAGGAAATGAAAAGAGGAAGGCAAAATGAGCAATAGGAAATGAAAGGGATAGACATAAGAAATAGTTGCCAACGATACGATAGGCACAGAGTTTTCCAAGACTGTCTTCCTGAAGTCCCACCTGCTTGGAGTTTGGCAGAAGGAGAAAAGAGAAGTTTAAAACAAATCAGCTAAAGCTGCCCTTACATATTTCGGCGAATTTGGAGAAGAATCGGTGTCAAAAGGTCCTATCTCTGATGCTGCTTCTCCCCACCCCCTCCCTTCTTCGCAAATACGTTGCTTTTTTGGATTCGACTCTGTTCCTTGGCAGGATTCCCTTTTTTCCAATCAATAGAAAGGGGAATAAATCTGGAGCGCTTACAAAGCACCGCTGGAAAATATTTTTGCTGCTTGAATACCAATTGTAACCCTGAAACCTTTCAGCGGATGAAAATATGGGCATCGGAGCTAAACGACGGGCCTGATTCTGGAGCTCTCCGATTATTTGGGGGGGCTAGGTGTGCGATGTGAATAAATTTGTTTTATTTTTTAAAAAAAGCACTTTTTTTTTGAACCAAGTTTCATGAAACTGCACCTCTTGATGGAACGAAGAACACATATGCTTCAGAGCCTTTGGGGGAAAAAAGCAGAAAAGCAATTCCCCCCCCCCATCCTCATTTGGGAGGGAGATAAGTAGATTGACTGCAGTTGGGATTTATATCTAAACCATCTGTGAGTTCTGTTTGATTTTTTGCCTTCCCTCCCCCTCCTTCAAATGTCTTCACAGCTCTATTTTCAAGCCATTATTCCGCCTGGAATAATAATAATAATAAAATATTTCACTCTTACGACGGGCTAGATTCTCTCTCCTAAATTCCAGAACAATTTGCTTATTCTTGCGCTTTTGGAGTTGTTGTTTCCCCCCCCCCCCCGCCGGCAAACACCAAATCATTTTTATAATCCACTGCAGTCTGACCGTGAAACCAATTACCATTGCCGATAAAAATGCCCAAATATTTGAGGACCGGGCCTTTTGCCTGCAGAAATAGTATGACAAATACTTCTTCGAAAGTCGGGCTATTTTTAAAACCAGCTCATCCCTCCTCGTGCGAGAGTGTCATCTTGAAAGGATAGGTGCGAAGCTTTTGCGGTGACTTCAGATGGCAAGGATTTGAGGCTCAAAGTAGTTGAGGGGGGGGGGAGGAACCCCTGAAATTTCAAAGCTGTCCCTGAAAACGGACTTGCATCCACCGGGGGTCTTCCCTAGCCATGACCGCTTTTGAATCATTCGATTTAGACCAATTTTCTTACGCACCGAAAGGCGGTGGGTTGCCGGGAACGGAAAGGGCGGAAAACAGACGGCTAAGCCGGTGAAAGCCTTAAAGAGGGTTTTGCGTATAATCTGCCTTTTTGGAAGGATAGACAGCCGCAACCTTAGCTGACATTGGAGGGAAAATAAAAACAAGGCTAAGCAGGGATTGAGCCGGCTTTTGCATGGAAGGGAGACCGAGACAGCTAGTCCTCAAACTTACAACATTGAGTGATGGTTCAAAGTTACCCTAGCACCAGGAAAAAAGGACTTACGACCTTTTTTCACCCTGATGACCGTTGGTCCCGTGATTTACACTCAGATGCTTGACCACTGACTCACATGTGTGACGGGGGTGGTGTCTCAGAGTCCCTTTTGCCACCTTCCGTCAAATCAGCGGGGAAGCCGGATTTTGTGACTTAACAATTGAAGGGATCCCATTATCGACCGTAGCCAGAAAGGTGAAAAAACGGGGTGAAATTTCTCATTTAGCAAAGTAAATTTTGGGCTCCGTTGTGGTCGTAAGTTGAGGATAGTACAGATAGTCCTCGACTTACGAATGGTGGCTAGACATCTCCTTTGTGATGCTACAGTGAAGGTGCCCAAGAAACAGCAGGGAGATGTTGGATCCTATAAGCTCGGAGGGTGAATTTGGGCCCAGCTGTACTTTGTACTTTGACCCTTGATTTTGTCTCCCCAATATTTGCGCATCTCCAGACCTTTTATCCCAGAGAATCATTTATCTATTCTCTCCTCTGTGTTTCTTAACAGGCAAAGACAACATGCTGTGTAGGTATAACACAACAAGTCTTCTCATCTGCTCTACAGAATGCTCCCGGGAACTTTTGTTCCATCTGTTGTCATTCAGCGCAAGACTTAACAACCTTTTTCAGGTTTGCTGCTGCGGTAGTTTTATTAAGATACAGGAATCGGCTGGCATCAATTCTGGGGTTTTCCAGAACATGAAAATTAAGACATCCTTTTGGAAGTCAGGAATCAAATTGCTGAATTACTTCAGTAGAAATACTGGATTATTAGTAGAATTATTAGTGGAGTCAGTTTGGCCCAGTGATTAAGGCACCAGGGTAGAAAGTGGGAGATGGTGAATTCTAGTCCCGCCTTAGGCATGAAAGCTGGTTGGGTAACCTTGGACCAATCACTCTCTCTCTCTCTCTCTCTCTCTCTCAGCCCAGCCCACCTCACTAGTTCAGCCCCCCCCCCCCCGCCTTAAGCAGGAGACCCTATCCCAGGGGTGTCAAACTCAATTTCATTAAGGGCCGCATCAGCATTGCGGTTGCCCTCAGGGGGCCGGGTGGGTGTGGCCTGGGTGGGCGTGGGCTACTGGGCGGGCGTGGCTAAAGTGCATATGGCCTACTGGGTGGGCACGGCCAGCTCTACATCGTTGGCATCAAGGGTGCCTATGGGGGCCTGGGCAGGAGTGGGACAGATCTGAGGGTCTCTGGCAGAAGGAGGGTCTCTGGGCCAGGGTCAAGGCAGTGGGGGCCGCTCCCTCACTGTTTACAGGATGGCTTCGCGGGCCACATGGAACCACTTCGCGGGCTGGATCCGGCCCCCGGGCCTTGTGTTTGACATGTCTGACCTATACCATCTCAGACAGGTGACTGTCTAGTCACTTCTTAAAAACCTCCAGTGATGGAGCACCCACGATTTCTGGTGGCAAGCTGTTCCACTGGTTGATTGTCCTCACTGTCAGGAAGTTTCTCCTTAATTCCAGGTTGCTTCTCTCTTTGGTTAGTTTCCAACCGTTGTTTCTCCTCCTGCCTTCAGGTGCTTTGGAGAATAACTTGACCCCCCCTCATCTTTGTGGCAGCCCCTGAGATATTGGAACACTGCTATCATGTCTCCCCAATTTCTTCTTTTCTCTAGACTAGCCAAACCCAAATCCCGTAGCAACTAAAGTAGCAAACCGGAATTTTTTTTTTAAAAAAGGGCAAATACAAATGTTACGAGTGAAACCAAAATACAGATCGAGCAACTCCTTTTTTTATTTGAAAGTAACCAAGCTGAACACACCAGAAGTAACATAATTCCTGGAAGGAATAACAAGAAGAAAATGAAACAATCAATGCTAGGATAAGGAAATAAAAAGTCAAAGCAAAAGAGAGAACTGCAACTAAAGTGGCAAATTCAGGCAGAGGAAACAAAGTAGGGAGTGGATTGAGAGGGCAATTTGAGCCCAAACAATGAAAATTAGAGGTAGGAAAGGAAGGAAGGAAAGAGCAAATAATTAACTGCAAATAATTAAAGACATTAATTTAAGTTAATGCCGCTTGCTCAGAAGCAGCGTTCTGGTCTGCTGGGATCACTTTTTAGCTCCCTAGCTTGAGCAGGTTTAATTCTGTTTAATTTCCCAGGTTAACCAAAGCTGGTCAAGCACCGGTCCTCAGTTGCCGGTTGAGCTCCGGATGGCGCCCGACCTTCGCTCCTTCCATCGCAATCTGAAGACACTCTTATTTGAACAAGCCGGCCTGGCCTGATGGGGGATGGGTGGTTATTTTAATATATGTAGTTATTTTTTTTAGTTGGGCATAATGTTTAATTCTTTTTTAACTTTTGTATTTTTGTATTGTTATATATTTGCCCTGTTCACCGCCCTGAGTCCTTCGGGAGAAGGGCGGTATATAAATAAAATTATTATTATTATTAAGAAGGCAGCAGAGTTAAAGCCACTTGAATCCAGCCAAATCCCTGCGATAAACCCAGCAATAAATCAAAATAAAGATACAAATTCAGGAAGAGAGAGAGAGAGAGAGAGAGAGTCAACGTTAATCTCCCTAAAATGAATGGGAACCCCAAAGGCGGAAGCCAGGAGCACTTGAAACCCTCTCCGTGTACTACATTTCCCGGCGGGCTCCGCGGCGGGGAAAAAAAAAAAAAACCCTCCGCTGGCTCCCAGGCTGCTTTGCGCGACGGCCGCTTTCCCGCAGCGCGAGCCGCCCGCCCGCCCGGCTTCCGCCGGAGGGACTACACTTCCCGGCGCTCCCCGCGGCTGGAGGGAGCCCTGGTTCAAGATGGCGGACGGGGTGCTGAGCGCCGGCGTGAACCTGGAGGCTTTCGCCCAGGCCATAGCCGCCATCCAGGCGCTGCGCTCGAGCGTGACGCGGGTCTTCGACTGCCTCAAGGACGGCCGGCGGCACAAGGAGGCCGTGGAAGGCCGCGAGAAGGGCTTCCTCGCCAGCTTCCAGGAGAGCCTCCACTCCGTCAGCCGAGACTTGGGGTGAGCAGGCAGCCCAGCGGGCGGGGCGGGGCGGGGCGGGGCGAGCAGGGAGGGCGGGGCGGGCGGGCGGAGGCCACGCCCCTCCTTTCCTCGGCCTCAGCTAGCCCGGCTCGGAGGGGGCGTGGCCAGGTAGGGTAATCAGGGAAGGGGGCGGTGCTGGGGCTGCCTCGCCTGGTTCCTTGGCTACGCAGTAGTGGGACCACGTGGCCCATCATCCTCTTCCCCCCCACCCCCTTTACTGACAAGGCGTGGGAGCTCCGTGCTGCATTGCAGCAGAGGGCCTTGGTCGCTGGGCCTGGTTGTGGGGTGTGTGTGTGTGGTGGGGGGGGAAGGCAGGTTGGTCTGTCCCTTGTAGAGCCTCCCCATCCAGGCGCAGTGCAGCTGCGATTGAACCCCAGTTGGCAAAGACGGGCTTTGTCCCCGCTTTACGGCCTTCCTTGGTTGGTAAGTGAAACCCTGCAGTCGTTAAATTAGTCACCCGGCCGTTAAGCTTGTCAGAAGGTGGCCAAAGGGGATCGCGTCACACACGTGCGCGCGCGTGCACACACACACCCGGGGACGCTGCGACCGTCGTCAATGTGAATCGCTTGTCAAGCACCCGGTTGTCGGATCGCGTGAGCCCGAGGAGGCTGCAATGGTCGTAAGGGTGAAAAGTGCGAAAAAGGGGCATTAAGTCACGGTTGTATCTTTGAACTGTCACTAAATGAACGGTTGCAAGTCGAGGACGGCCTGTCTTGTAATTCCTGGTTGCCTTTGCACGTGGGGTGATTTGAACAGATTCCAAACAGAGACCAAGAAGCTCCTTGATTTGAAAGGAGCCAAACAAAGCACAGCAAAAGTAACATCAGGGCTGGAAGAAACAACAATAAAACGAAACACTCAGTGTTGTGATAAGGAAATACAGGTCAAAGTGAAAAAGCAAAAATAACGCAACGAAAGTAGCAAATACAGACACAGCAAATAAAATAGGAAGTGCTTTGAAAGAGCAGGGAGCCAAAACAATAAAATTAGAGGTAGGAAAAAAGGAAATAAGGAGTAAGTTGATTCTTGATAATAAGAATAGAACAGAGTCCAGAATAGAATAGAATGAAATAGAATATGTGGAATACAGTAGAATAGAATGCAGAATACAATAGAAAAACTGAAATAGAAATAGAATGCAGAATACAGTGGAATAGATTATATGGAATAGATTAGAATGCAGAATAGAACAGAAAGCACAGCTGGATTATTTATCAAGTTACAGCGCAGATGAATTTCTGGGAAACGAAGGGTGTAAAGCTTCCTAACGATGGTTTTTTTCATTATTTGTTCTTAGTGAATTGGAACGCTTGAGTAACCTTGTGGGCAAACCGTCCGAAAACCATCCCCTGCACAACAGTGGTCTGTTGAGTCTCGATCCTGTCCAAGACAAAACACCCCTTTATAGCCAGCTGCTCCAGGCCTATAAATGGTCAAATAAGGTAAATAATCCGTGGCTTTATGTGTAAGGTGTCAATGTGAATTGTTACATTCAGCAAACTGAAGAATATTTTGCCCTTGGCGTTTCTACAGGGAAGAGAAGGGAAAGGAAAAATGCCCTTTGAGAAATGTGTACACCTGTTCTAGGTTTTATTTAATTACATTTTGGGTGCTTATTTATACACACAAACACACACACGCACACACACAGAGTACAGGTGGTCCTTGGCTTAACTCAGTGACCTCTGCAGTCATGTGGTCCTGATCTGGGCGCTTGGCAATGTGCCTTGTGATCACGTGATCACCTTTTGTGGACTTTTCCTGCCGGCTTCCCCAATGATTCATTGGGGAAGCCATGGGGAATGTTGCAAGTTGCTGTGGTGAGTCTGCCCCACTTATGTGCCCTCCTCCAGCCCCCCTCCAGACAGGCTGTACAGGTCACCCCTTTCTGTAGATGTTGGCCACGAGAAGATGATTTGCTAGATATGGGTAGGATGCGATTCATTAGAATGGCCAAGGTGATTTTAATCGTTCCTTTGTTTCTCCTCAATCCAAAAGGTAGGAAACATTTACACAAATATTACTATGTCATTAGGTATTTTCTTCCGATGTGTCTGTACGTGGTATAGTCATTCATTAGAAACCACACTCACTAGCCCTGAGGATATTAGCTAGCTGGGTAGTGAAACGTCTGCAAGAAAACCACCAAACTCAGAGCTACTGTATAGAAACAGGGAGCAAGTCACACACACTTGGACTGATGATATTACCTAGTTGGGTAATGAGACGTCTGCAAGGAAACCACTAAGCCCAGAGAGCACCAAGGACCCCACATTCCTCTTCCTCCTCCTCCTCCTCCTCCTCCTCCTCCTCCTCCTCCTCCTCCTCCTCCTCCTCCCACTCCATTCAACAGACCCCACTCCCTTCTAGCACTGGTGGTGTTACTTAGTTGGGTCATGAGACGTCTGCAAGGAAACCACCAGGCCCAGAGAGCACCGAGAGCCTTCTGGTGGTCAATGTATCAGCAAACCAAAGTCAAACGATGACTTAACCTTGCCCAAGAGGCTTAAGTGTGTTTTACTTGATTTTAAATCCACCCCTACTTTGGGATTCCGTTAAGGCTCCTCCCCGCTCTTCTAGACCTTGCCGGCAAAGCATTCCTCTCTGAAACTCCGAGATTTAACGTAGCCTCCTGGCTGGCTTTGGGCTTTGGCTGGGTTCACGATGCAGTTGCATGATGCAGCACTTTTGTGTGGCTCACGAGGTTGCGTCGCTTCTCCGCTCGCCTCGCCTTCAGCAGCTGCTTTAAATAAGAGCATCTGGAATAACAGAGCAGCCTTTTTTGAGACATGTTTGGCCCGGCAGCCCGCAACCGTTTGAAAGAACGGACCGGACCGGGGAAGTGCTTTCTGTACTTAATTTTTAATTTTCTAATCCTTCGTGGCCGGCTTCTTGTATTTTTGATGAGCTGAGGCAAGGCAATTTTGGCGCCTACAAACCGGGCCGATCTTCCGTTAACGATTGTATTTTTAAACACAGGGCTGAGATCAGACTGGGGCGGAGAGGGAAGGGGATAATTCTCTACAGATCTAATAATTTTGCCCTGGGAGGCGTCAGCGGATGGTTTTGATGATTTGCATTATTGCCCAGGGAACAAAAGCCTCCGAGTAACACACAAGGGACCACAACCCGAAGCAAATTCACAAGCCGGTTCTATTTGCTAAGTTTGCGATATGCGAGTAATTGGAATTTGCAGTATTTTTAATTTTTTTTTTCCCATGCAACAACGTTGGGCAAAAAAAATCTCAGTCTTCCTATCATTCACGAGAGATCTGGGGCAGCTCACCAAAACCTCTAAAAATTACTTTTGCCTTGCAATGTTTAACACAGGTAGTCCTCGCCTTAACAACCGCTCGTTTGAGGACCGTTCAACGTCACAAGACTAGGAAAAGAGTGACCTAACTGGTCCTTACACTTATAACAATTGCAGCATCCTCTCAGTCATGTGACTTACAAACAATCCTCAGAGTTGGGGCTGTTGCAACGCCCCATGGAGACGTGATCAGAATTCGGGCTCTCGGCAACTGGCATTGAACTGATTCTGGCCCCAATCGTAGTTGTAAGTCGGGGACTATCTGTAAAATCGAAGAGGGTTGAAATTCTACAGAAAAGATTTGCATTTACTCCGTTGTTGAAACGAATCAATCGGAGACTTTACCGTAGCCCCGCTCTTTGGAAGACGGTGGGTTGAAATCCCTTGTTTGTGGTAGACTAGTTCAGGAAACAAATTATGGTACTAAAAGCTCTCTTTTATTATAGGGTATGATAACAGAAACCCGGTAGAGATGCCACCAAAATCTAGATGTTATAGGAGGGAGGTCTGGAAAACTGGTGGGGGTGATAAAAGAGATCACGGAGAGAAAGGGATTAGAAGAGAAATGGGAGGAGAGAGAGAGACAAAGAAAGGGAGGGAGGGAGGGTGACGGAAAAGGGAGGAAAGAGAAAAGAGAGGAAAGAAAAGAAGAAAGAAAGAAAAGAAAGAAAGAAGGAAGGAAAGAGAAAGAAGGAAAGAGAAAGAAAAAAAGAAAAAGAAAGAAAGAAAGAAAGAAAAAAAAAAGATGGCCAAAGTTGTTGAAAAATGAGAAGAAGGATAATGATCTGGAACCACTGAAGGCTGTTGAAGCAGCCCATAGAATTCTGCTAAGCTTTGGATTCAGTTCCCAAGGATGATTTTGAACTGCATGAAAGCAGAGGCATAGATTTCCCTCCCACCCTATAAAGTCTTTTTAAGATGCAGCTGCTTTAAAGAGTTGCAGGCCGCTGCCACGCTCTCTCTCCGAATCCCTTTTCCACAGTTCCCTCCAGAGCACGGCACAGCCCCCGTGTACCCGCCCTGTTTCAACGGTCCGTGTGTTGTTTGCAATCCGGCTGCTCCGTATGTTGGCCAGGTTGCCTGTCCTTATTTGGACCGGTTTGCCAACAGACCAAGCCCCACACGGATGCTTCTCCGTGGCACGCCTGGAGCAAGCGCGTGAAATCGAAAGAGGGGAAGGACAAACCACCCGCTTTGCAGCAATTGCGTTGTGCCATTTGTTTAGCATAATAAAGGTACAGCGAGCTAATTGCTTCCCGGAGCATATGGGAACAGGCATTGTATCGCTGGACTTCATTTCTAGATTTATTTATTTATTCCTCCGCCCCCACCCCCAAGGAAAGCTACTTAATTTCAGCCGTAGTCTTCTTTCTCTTTCTCTTCGGGGGCTTGGGATATCCTAAAGCAGAAGTGTAGAGTCTTGTTTCACAGGCCAGGTAGCCTGTGACGATGTTGGGACCCGTCCTTAAGTGAGCAGCAAGGGGTCGGAGGGACGCTGGATGTCGTTTCCATTGAACTAAGAAGAAGCTTGTTAATTGCCGTCAATGTCATCGCTCCCGTACGTTCAAGAATTCCCCCCCCCCCCCCCGTGGATCTTCTAGATCTGGCGACGTTGGTACAGAGGCAGCTGGCAGAGTTACTGTCCTTTAGCAATAGTGATGAATATCTGTAGCTCAGCTGTAGGATGGGGGGGGGGGGAAGTTAGTTCTCCGAGCTGGTGGGTTGGTTTCCGAACGTTACGTTTCCAGGCTAGGTAACATCTTCACTAAGGGATGTCAGTAAGTCTCTCTCTCTCTCTCTCTCTCTCTCTCTCTCTCTCTCTCTCCCCCCCCCCCTTTTTGAATTCAGGAGAGGACTGTTTCTAAATGCCAGACCCAGCGAAGGGAGGATCTCTCCAACTTATAATTTAAGCCATAAATTAGCATTGTGGGTAACGGGTGGATTTTAAACCTGCCAAGGCACCTTAGATTTATGTTTTCCCCGAAGCAACGGTATCCGGCTGTTTGGGTTTCTCTGAAAGGCTTGGTAGACTCATAATAACAGATTCGGAGACTCTAAAGGTTGAATTTTTTAAAATTTCTTTCTGTTTATGCTCACGCGCTTCCCCCCCCCCCCCAAACCCCTTGAATGGAGAAGACGCCTCATCTCCTGAGACTTTTCCATTGTCAAGCAGGCTGTTGTTAGGAAATCCACCCAAATTGACTTCCTTCTCATTAAAACCCATGATTTCCCACCTCGCTTTTAAGAATGTCTGGAGGGTGGTTTATAGCTTGTGTTGATTAAGTTGGGTGTTGCCTCAAAGTGTTGTCATCCTAAGCACGTTTGGGGATGGGTACAGGCATCCTCGACTTAACGACCCTAATTGAGAGCTGAATGGAGGCTGGACTAGAAGACCTCCAAGGTCCCTTCCAGCTCTATTCCGTTTCTATTTCTATTCTGTTCTCTTATTTCCTGTATTGTATTGTATTGTATTGTATTGTATTGTATTGTATTGTATTG
>JAKJMR010000257.1:44371-54986 GCA_024449315.1 Daboia siamensis | reverse complement strand
TCTCTCTCTCTCTCTTTCTCTCCTTCCGTCTCTCTCTTTCTCTGTTTCTTACTCTCTCTCTCTCCCCTTTTCGCTGTTTCTCCCTCCCTTCTCTTTCTCTCTCTCTCAAAAATAAAGATTGCTGTATCCTGAGTAGAAAAAAGGTGTTGTTATCCAGAATTCCGAGGAAATTCACACCTAAAGTCGACTTCTCCATTCCTGTTTCTGGTACCCTTTGATTGCACAAAATGTTGTAGAACTTTTTGTTTGTCTAAGAGAAAGACCAGGACTGACATGATAGCAGTCTTCCGATATTTGAGGGGCTGCCGTAGAGAAGAGGAAGTCAAGCTATTCTCCAAAGCACCAGAAGGCAGGAGAAGAAACAATCTATGGAAACTAACCAAGGAGAGAAGCAACCTAGAACTAAGGAGGAAGTTTCCTGGCAGCGAGAACAATTAACCAGTGGAACAGCTTGCCACCAGAAGTTGTGGCTGCTCCATCGCTGGAGGTTTTTAAGAAGAGACTGGACAGCCATTTGTCCAAAATGGTGTAGGGTCTCCTGCTTGAGCAGGGGGCTGAACTAGAAGATCTCCAAAGTCCCTTCCAACTCTGTTCTTCTTCCATAATTCTGTAATCTCCATAATTTGCATAGGAAGCCCTGGGCTTTCAGAAGCACCAGCCAATCCAATGACCTCTGTCTTCAGTTCATCGTTCCTGGAATCTTATTTTTCTGCTTGGGAGAACAGGGAAGCCAAATTTTCAGTAGCAGCCAAATTCCACACATGGATTCAGAAAGAGATTATTTGTTGGCTTGCCAGCAGCGAGGCCAAGCAAACATTCCATAAAGCAGCCAGACTATTAAGTGTCTTTCTTGAGACACACCAAAGTGTTTTTTTTTATTTATCATATCTCGAATCTTTGCAACCACCTTGTGTGTGTACGAGTCGTCCCCGGCTTACAACAGCTCATTTAGCGACCATTAAAGTCACAATGGCGCTGAAAAAAAGTGACTTATGACTGTTTTTCACACTTACGACCGTCACGGCACCACCCAGGGTCACGTGATGGAAATTCAGAGGCTTGGCAACTGACTTGTATTTATGACGGTCGTGGCATCCCGGGGTCACGTGATCCCCTTTTCCGTCCTACTGACAAGCCGAGTCAAAGGGGGGGGGAGCCCAGATTCGTTTTAGCAACCGGGTTACTAGCTTAACGACAGCAGTGATTCAGCGTGACAAGGTCGTAAAATGGGGCAAAATTCACTGAGCCGATGTCTCACTTTGAAATGTTGGGCTTTATTCTTTATTCTCGAGGACTGCCTGTATTTGGAAACATTTTGGAACCCTGTTGAGGCAGGGAAACAGATGACTAAGTGATCAGCGGTTAAAAATGCTTATAGTGATGCTTGGAAAATTAACAAGATTTGTCATCGGGGATGCTAATGTGAGGAGGTTGATTGGTAGAAAAAGAGCTTTCAGTTCTGTCCTTTGGCTCCTGTACAGAAGAAACACAGGTTGTGCCTTTGTGTGTTTGTGGTGAAGGGTGAGGTTAGGTCCCACCTGGATTGTTGTAATTCTGCATTGCAACTGTAGCTTTGCAGAAAACAGAGAGAGAGAGAGAGAGAGAGAGAGAGAGAGAGAGAGAGAGAGAGATGAGCTGAAATGTTACAGTGAGCTAAGGCAGAGATTGTGGTCAGCTTTTATTTATTTTATATCCCACCTTTATTATTTTTATAAACAAGTGAAAGCAGTGAACATATTTAATACTCCTTTCTTCTCTTATTTTTCCCCACACACAACAACAGTCTTGCAAGGTGGGCTGGACTGAGAGGGAGACACTGATCCAAAGTCCCCCAGCCAGCTTTCATACCCAGCTTTTGTGCCTTAAGGTGGGACTAGAACTCACCGTCTCCTGATGATTGGCCCAAAGTCACCCAGCTGGCTTTCATAGGTAAGGCGGGACTAGAACTCACCGTCTCCTGGTGATTGACCCAATGTCACCCAGCTGGCTTTCATAGCTAAGGCGGGACTAGAACTCACTGTCTCCTGGTGATGGGTTCAAAGTCACCCAGCATCTGGCTTTCATGCCTAAGGCAGAACTAGAACTCTCTCCGCTCTTCCTACACGAAACTAAATGGGTCCTCATTTACACTTTTAGAGTAGCATGCAAATAGTTTTCAGCCAACGTATAAATATTTTGTCTCTTCACACATACCTGATGATTGTATTTCTTTCTATGTAAGGCTGTAGGTCTACACGTATGTTGCATGTAGTATGTGTTATGCGTGTGTACACTTCAGAGCGAGCAACTCGATTTCATTTTTAATGTGTACCGTTGTGCCCACGGGGGGGGGAAGAGGGGGGAAATGACAATCTAATCTAATTAATCTAATCTAATCTTTCTTGGTGGTGGTGGTGACAACTGTGGGTTTAGGTGAAAACTTCCTTTATTTTATTTGTTAAATTGGTTGGCCCTCTATTTTACCAAGGGGGTACTCTAGGCGGTGAAGAGGCCAGCTTTGGCGATGCCCAGGAACATGGGCTTGGTGAAGGGCAAAGAGGTGACTGTGACTGTCGCAAGAAGATAGTCATGGGTCCTCCGAAGGCGAAAGGAACGGAGGCGATGGCGAACTTCAACACTGCCTTGGTGAAGGAAGTCCGATAAAGGCTCTTGGAAAGCTCAGCTCCATCTAACAATTCTACATCTGCATCTAAGAATAGACGTATTCTTAGCAACGGAGGGTGGGAATATTAGTAAAGCGTTTCCTGCATCTCAGGGCGTAAAGGTGATAGGAGCCAAATGAGTAACTCAGAGGCTTTCCCCTGTGACTGGACGGCATACCGAATTCTCAAGCTGTGGGCAAAAGTGCCCCAAAGTCATCCAGCTGGCATTCATGGCAAGGCAGGACTAGAACTCAACACCACCTGGAGATTAGCCCAAAGTCACTCAGCTGCTTTTTTTTTTTTGCGCCTAAGGGGGTAGACTAGAACTCCTGGTTATTGGCCCAAAGCAGGGCTCTTCAAACCTGGCCCTTTGATGACTTGTGGACTTCAACTCCCAGAATTCCTCAGCCAGCGTGAAGTCCACAAGTCATCAAGTCCACAAGTCATCAAAGGGCCACGTTTGAAGACCCCCTGACCCAAAGTCAGCCAGCTGGCTTCCTAAGTCACTTTTTCCAGTGCTGTCGTCACTTCGAGCCATCACTAAACCGATAGTTGTCCAGGGAACGACTCCCTGTATTTTAATTACAGCTTGCAAAGCCAGAGTTGATCATTTCAACGCAACCTGCGAATCTCGTCTCGTCGCGGCTCGTTCCGCAAGTTTAAGATGAAGGCAGCTGGTGGTTGCCTGTGAACTCGGCCTGTATCTCTGTCTGTTTCTCACGCCACAAAGCAAGGCTGGCCGGAGAATAGCTGGTTGATGATCTGCTGGATGCCACGGACAGCTTCCCCACCTCAAGGATATTTTTGTGTCATGTTCCCCTCAAGTTGCGCTGCCGTGAGTTGGGAGGGTCCCTTCTCAGCTGGGCTCTTTCTGTGAGCCTTTTGATGACAAGTTGATTCAGCTCACATTGTGGAACGCCGTAACATTTGTGTGGCTAACTCCAGAAGCCTGGAGTGTCATTCATTCATTCATGAGATCCTGCTCCCGTAAGAGAGGCTGGATCTCTCCAACTTCTGGAGGCAAGTCGTTCCACTGATTAATGGCAGGAAATTTCTCCTCCTTGCTAGGGAAGGATGTCGCTTTTCTTCTCCGGAAAAATAGGAGTCGGCTTGGAGAGGTTTCAGGATGCCTTCCCAGCCTGGGAAATCTTTCCAAAACATTTCCTTTCCTTTATTCTTCGGTGGCTGTTTATTGAGATCCCCAGATGTAGCGAGGGCCTCCGTGGCAGGCTTTCAAAGGGAGGACCAGTGGGAGAACTCTAACCTGGGCGGGGGAGTTGTTTTAAGGGGAGGGTGTGTTGCCTCCCCAAACCTCAAATTTGCATTGTGTTATTTTTAAGCCGAGAGAAGTTGGAAGCTCTTTCAGATTTTTGCCCAAACAGCTGGTTTCTGTGAGTTTGAGCTGAATGGAAGCGAAGAGAGAAGGGGGAAAAAAAAACAAAAAAATCTTAGCATCAAACGGAAGTGGCCCCCGCCTAGCCTGGTTGGCACCGACATGCAACAGCTGTCTCTTTTTTTTTGATCGTTTTATGTATTTGAGACGAGGAATTACTTAAGGATAAGCTATGACTTTAAAAAAAAAAACAAAAAAAACAACCCAGGATTTTGGAGTTTTAGCAAGGAACTTTCCTTGTTGGCTTTAACGGGTTACAACTTTTTTTTTTTTAATTTAAATGCAGTTGGGAAAGTTTTGCATAGCAACTGCGGGTCTCCCTGAAATGTCACGGAATTTTCTTAGTCCCGGTGGCAGAGATTTTATTTGGCTAAAGAATGTTACCTTAGATCATTTTTCCAGGATGTTCAGAGCACAGCGGTAAGCAAGAGGATGGACCCTAGGAATTATATACAGGCAGTCCTCAGCTTACAGCGAGTGGCAGGGTGGCCTAGTGGTGGAGACAGTCTCCTCCCACTCGGAAAGTTGAGAGCTGAATCCTAGGCGGTGGCAGATGTTTCTCTCTCCTAGGGTGCAAAGAAAAGAAAATATATATGTTTGCTGTGAACTCTGTGTAGGCATCAGGAAGGGCATCCAGCCAGTAAATGCTCAGTCACTGGAGGTTTTCAAGAAGACATTAGAACAGCCATTTGTCCTGAATGGTATAGGGTCTGCTGTTTGAGCAAGGGGCTGGACTAGAAGACCTCCAAGATCCCTCCCAACTCTGTTATTCTTTTATATAGGAGATTATTAGAGACTATCCATTGCCCCACCCTAGGGTGAGACCATTCCATTGAAAACTTGCTGTGTAGGAGAAGAAGGGGCAGACCTTGGTGGATTCAAGAGAGGAATCGGTCTAGAATCATTAAGCTCCCACAAGTGATCCATCTCCAGACCCCTCTGGAATCCTGTTAACTCTTACCGAGCACCAATTTAGTACTGACCACGAGTTGACAACGTATCATCTTATCTGGGACTCGGTGTGTGGTCCAGATTCTTCCTGTCTGGCAGAGGTTTAGAACAAGGTCTTTGAGAGCTGTTGCGTTTATGCAACCTTCTGCTGATGCATCACCAGTAGAGCTATTTTTGGCTCTGATTTGTGGCAGATGACCACGTGTTTTGGAGGAACCAGCCTCAATGTTGACCTTTCTGCTCTGTTTCTTTACTTCTTCCGAAGTAAATCTCTTGTTTTCATTCAAAAAAAAAAAAAAAAAAAAACAAGGCAGTGGGCCTTTTTATTTTTTTAGGTTGCAGATTTCTCCAGAAGTCTTCTCTGAAGACATTCCTTGGGGAAGTATGACCGATCAGCTCCTCGACCTTCTCTGTCTCTCTTGTTCTCCCATTTCTGTTCTCCAGCTAAGGCTACCGATGGCTCACCATCACACCTCGGAGGAAACCTTCACGCCTTTCCCATTTTTGGTTTCCGATTCTCCTGGGACGAAGTCTATGACTTGTTTAACCAAATGGATAGGGCAGGGCAAGTAGTCCTCAACTTAACAACAGTTCACTTAGTGACCATTTGAAGTGGCAACAGGCATTAAAAAAAGGGAACTTCCGGACGCTTGGCAAATGGCTCATATTTATGACGATTGCATTACTCAGTAAAATTGCTAATGGGTGGCTGGACCGTCTGGAGATCCCAAGATTGCCACAGACTATGTGATTTTTTATTTTTTTTTTTGCTTTTTTGGGTTTTTTTAGTCCATGAAACAGAGAAATTAGACAAAAATATAACTTTGGAAGAAGGTTGAAATGGAAGGGTTGAAATGGGACAGAGCTCAGAAACCATCTAGGTCTAGTCAATATCCTTGGCAGATTCAGGAACTGTTAACAGCATCATTGCCAGATGCCACTCGGCTTCAGTGGAAGTGCTTCTAGCAAAGGAGAGCCCACCGTCTTCTAGTGCCGTCGAACAGCATCTTATCGTGAAGAAACTTCTCCAGATGTTCCACCAAAATGGAGCTCTTTGTATTTGAAGCTCCTCCTTTCTTTCCTTCTACCTTCTGCAGTGACACTGAACAATTCTGCCTTGTCTTGTCCAGCACAACCTTTCAGATGGTTGAAGACAGTTAGTGTGACTTCCTGTGTCCTTCGCTGCTTCACCAGAAGCATGCTTATTGTTAATTGTGTATTAATGGGGAAGACTTCTCCGGGTTTTCTTAGTTGAGTGATTTGGGCTACCAGAGAAGTCAACTTACAGGCTGTAGAAGAGGAAGAGTTACTAAGCTCCTCCTCCTCCTCCTCCTCCTCCTCCTCCTCCTCCTCCTCCCAATGTTTCCAAGCATGCCTCCCAAATTTGGGAAGGAGCCACATCCAGAGTAGAGACAACAGACAACCTCCTTAGATGGTGAATTATGTTGTGTTCCGTCAGGAGTGATTTAAGGTTGAACCACACTCAAGTGGAGAGAGACAGTAACGGAGCAATAAATCATATTTGCATTCCTACCGAGAGCTAAACTCAGTCTTAACCATGGCTGACTTGTTCTAGCTTACAGAGGTGCCAAGAAAGCCTCCCAATCACAGCCAGGGCTCTCTGCACGAAGAATCTTGTGGAAGTTGCTCTTAATTTGAACTTCCATTCACATTTTAATTGTTCGTTTTTGTTGATCCTGATTCATTAGTAGCAAAAGAGCCCTTGGTGTCTAATGGAAGCTGTGATGAATCATAGAAGGGACCTTGCCCGTCTTCTAGTCCAATCCTCTGCTCAAGACAGGAGACCTTATCCCTAACCTGGTCAAATGGTCGTCCAGCCTATTTTGAAGATCTGCAGTGATGGAGCGCTCACAAGTTCTGGAGGCAACTTCCGTTCCACAGATTAATTGTTCTCCCTGTCAGGAAATTTCTCCTGAGTTCTAGGTTGCTTCTTTAATGATCTTCTTTCTACCCATTGCTTTTGGCCCTGCCTTCAGCTGCTTTGGGGAATAAGGCAATCCCCTCTTCTCTGTGACAGTCCCTCAAGTATTGGAAGACCGGATGACATCATACTCAACATAACAAGATTGGCACAATAACACCACTTGCCTCTTTACAACTCCAGTCTATATTGCTTTGTCCTTCCGGCCATTGTTCCATCTGCATGCCACTAACTAGGTCACCCAGATAAGCAGAGATTGACACCAAGATTAACACTTGACCAACAATCCAGAAGTAAACAATGCCCCAATCAAGGAACTGCCAGCCCAGACAAACAGTAAACAACAGCCTAATCAAGGCATCATCATCATCATCATCTCCCACCAACTCTGCGGGGAACGCCACATCTAACATAGATGATGTTATCTGTTTGGGTCATGAAACGTCTGCAAGAAAACCACCCAGCTCAGAGAGCATCAAGGGCCCCACAATCTTCCTCCTCCTCCTCCTGTTTTTCCCTCCTCCACAAACCCCACTTCCTTCTAACACGGATGACGTTGCCTAGCTGGGCCACGAAACGTCTGCAAGAAAACCACCCAGCTCAGAGAGCGCCAAGGATCCCACAGCCAATGTCGGATTTTATAGGACTGGGCAGAATCCCTTCCCCTCTGATTCCCGAACAAGTCACTTGAGTGGCAGCCTTTGGCCACTCAGAAATGGGCACTGTGAAATGGACCCTCCATCCACCAAATTACAGGGCAGGTGGTCCCCAACTTACAGTAATTCATTTCGCGACCGTTCAAAGTTAAGGACGCCCCTGAAGAAAGTTGACTCATGACCGTTTTCCCGCACTTTCAGAATCGGAACAGCTGCAACGGAGGGAGGGATGTCGCACCATCTCTCTACAACGTCTACAACCCAGTCCTTTCCAAGAAGGCTCCCCGCCCATTTGCCCCACTCCGGGGACCCTGAGGACACGGATAAACCTCCAGGTGGCCTCAGCGACTCCCTAAAAGAAGGCAAACGACCAGCTTTTCTGCAAGGAGTATAAATCCTTCCACTTCCCCCCCCACCACCATCCAGCGTCAGAGCTGAGGAAGCCTCTCGGATGAGAAGCAAGACGACGCCTTCAAAGAAAAGCAAAGACAGCTCCCCGTTGGCCTCCTGAAATATCACCTTTGGGGGAAACTTGGGCTGAGGCTTCCTTGAGCCTAGCAATAATATTGACAACCCCGGAGAATCTTCTGGATCACTCGGGAAGGAGGCTGATTGCTCTTCTCTCTCTCCCCCCCACCTCACCTCCCTACCGTGGTGTGTTTTTGTGTTTCCCCCCCCCCCCAGCCAAAGGGACCGATGACATCACCCCCGTTGCCCGGACGACAGGTAAACAGCCCCTGGCAACAGGGGGCTTCATTGTAGACATCCCAGATCGTGACACCGAGGCTCGTTTCCCCAAGAGGAAGAAGTCCAAAGTGGAGAATGTGATGCAACTTTTTGAAAAGCCGTGGAGCCTAGGTCCTTTCTTCGCTCCCTTTTTTAACCTCCCTCTCCGCGAAGCCAGGATCAGCTCCAGGCGTCCCTTTTGTGTGTGTGTGTGTGTGTGTGTGTGTGTGTGTGTGTTTCCTGGCGGGTGTGTCTCCTCTCCAAGCTGGTTCTTGTTGTCCTCCCAAACCCTGCAGGCACTTCATTCTTAAGTGTCTGCATCATCTTCTGTGGTTACCTTTGCTTCTCAGTCAGAGGACACCTTTGCGGGATGCGTTCCCATTTCCCACCGGGCGAAGCAATCCTGTCTTCAGTTGCTTTGCTTTGACTGCTGTTCCGTATCTTGAGCCGTCCTCCTTCCTCCCTTCTTCAGCTCGTTTCAAGAGATCGTAGCGGGGCGGCAAGGGGACCTCGGAGGTCCTCTAGCCCAACCCTTTTGCTTCAAAGCCGGAGCCATATACCACCCTAGTCAAATGGGCGTCTGGTCTACCTTTGAAAAGCTCCAGTGACGGGAGCACCCGCAACTCCAGAAGGCAAGTCGTTCCGTTGATCCGTCGTTCTCGCCGGCAGACGAGTTCTCCGTGGTTCTAGATTGCTTAATCTCTCCTTGATTATAGTTTCCACCCGTTGCTTCTTGTCGGGCCTTCTGGTGCTTTGGAATATACGTTGACTTTCTCAAGTCCCTCAAGTCCCCTCTCCCCCCAAATCCTTCTCCTCACTAGGGTAGACATACCTAGCTCCCTCCATCCTTCATCATATGATTTCAAGAGATAATAGGATCATGGCACTGGAGAAGACTTTAAGGCAGGTGTCCTTATCCCGGACAAATTGCTACCCAATCTCTTCTTTTTTTAAAAAAAAAAACCTCCCCCTCGCCTGAATTTTGATCACGTGACGTCCACGCTGCCTGGGATCGGGGTGGGGGTGGTGGTTTCTGGGAGTTGAAGTCCACCCGTGCTAAAAGTGATCCTGGGTTGAGAAAGGCCACTCCGGACGGGTGACGTGCGACCAAAAGCACAATCTCATCTCTCTCTTGCGTTGGCACTTTTCTTTTGAATCCCACCCAGGCTTTCTCCCTCCACCCTTTTCCTCTGGATCCCTGTCTGTGTTATCCAACTAAACCACCCCACCCACCCACCCACCCCACACCCGCGTTCCTGGCGGGAAGTCGACAACGGATTTGGGTGGGCAGCTTTGCCAGCACGCTCAGCAGCGACTGCTCTTCCGCTTCAGAAGGAAACTAGCTGGACTCTTGTGCGCTGGGAGGGGGGGGGGGACGGACGGGGGAACCAAGTGGGGTTGTCTCCCCATTGCAAAGGTGTTTTTGTCGGAGATCCCCATCCATTAAATCCCGTTAAACGGCTCCTGTTCAGCTGTTCTTGAACTTCTGAGGCCTAAGGCTGAGAATTTTTAATTCTAATTTAGTCTAATCTTAATCTGAACTGGTTTTTTTTTTTATTAATACAGGGATTAATATAATTTTTTTTAATTTGTTTTTAACTTTTGTATCTGTGTTTTTTAATTTGGTGGAGCATAGGGCTAATGCCTCCTTAAGTAACACCAGCTGCCTGCAATTAGTGCAGGTTCGAGTCCCACCAGGCTCAAGGTTGACTCAGCCTTCCATCCTTCCGAGGTGGGTAAAATGAGGACCCAGATTGTTGGGGGGCAATAAGCTGACTTTGTAATAATGCCGCTTGGGGGGGGTGTGAAAGCCCTAAAGAGCAGGCCTATACATAGAATGAAGGCTACTGCTAAGCTTGTAAGCCGCCCTGAGTCTTCGGAGAAGGGCGGGATATAAATGGAATTAAAATAAATAAAAATAAAAAAATAAATTACCCTGTAAACCGCCCTGAATCCTTCGGGAAAGGGCGGTATATAAATGTAATAAATAAAAAAAATAAATAAATAATGATTGGCTTTCGGTTGGCTTTATCTATCCATTGGGTGCTGATTTATTTATTCATTTATTTATTTATTTATTTATTTTAAAAAGCCATGGTTTAATGTTTGCTAAAGCCCGGGAGACAGATAGCTTTGCATTTAAGCGCGAGCCGGGGTCACTAGGGGCCAGCAGAAATTCCACGCGGGGCGAGTGCGCGGAATCGCATACAAATGACACGAGAACATGGGCTGGCCCTATGTCGACAGACACGGTCCCGAGCTTAGATATAGGACAGGTAGCTTGAGCCAAGGAGCCATTTCCCCC
>JAKJMR010000256.1:2539208-2573280 GCA_024449315.1 Daboia siamensis | reverse complement strand
GGGCCTTGCAGGATCCGGGCCGGGCACCTCTGCTCGCCCTCAGCAGCGGCCGGCAAAGTAGCTCGCATGCAAAAGAAGCCCGGCAGAGGAGCCATCTGTGGCTCTTTCTCTGGCCGCCTCAAGTCTGCCTTCCTGCCTGGGCACCTCTCCCCCTCACTGGCTGGGTGTTGCTCGTCCTCCCCCCCCCGCGTCCCACCTTACTCCCTCCTACCTCCTCCTCCTCCACTTCTTTTTTGGAGCTGCAGGAGACTTAACGAACTGCAAATAGTGCTGGGCTCCACCAGCCCATGTGCACTTGCTGCCTCCTACTGAGCAACTGCTCAGCCGGGCCGGCGCCAATGTGGTGGGGGCCGGACGTTTGTAATTTCTGGGAGAGTTGTGCGGGCCGGATTCAATCATGTGGCGGGCCGTTTGTGGCCCGCGGGCCTTGTGTTTGACATGTCTGTCCCAGAAGATAACTTCAGGATCCAAAAAGATCTTGATAAACTTGAATAATGGGCCATATCCAACAAAATGAGTTTCAGTGTGGAGAAAAGCAAAGTCTTAGATTGAAGCAGGAAAAATCAAAGGTACAAGTACAGATTAGGCGAGGCCTGGTTTAAAAACAGTAACTGTGAGAAGGACCTTGGAGTCCTAGTGGACGATCACTTGACTATGAGCCTCAACAACTTTAAAATGTGCAGACTTCCACAATTGCCCTGGCAGCTTGGGAAAATTTAGCCTGGGAATTAAAAGTCTGCGTATCTTAAAAGTTACTGAGGCTGAGAAACACTGTCCTAGTGGAAAAGAGTACTCAATGAAGGCAGCCAAGCTATTGCTAAAATTTAATGTCATTTCTATCTGATATGAGTTTGAAGACTGATTTACTGATTTCAAAAAATAGTTTCGATACTCCAAACATTTTGAGCATCTTGAAGAACTTCTTTCTTCCTAGCATTTTCATGCAAATCCATTTTTTTAGGTTCAATCGAGTGTTGATCCATTTGGTTGTAACAGGAATTGACTGGCTTGTTGCCTGAGCCTAACATCATGGGCTGAAAGAGAGTGACTGGTCCAAAGTCATCCAGCTGGCTTTCATCCAAGATTGGAATTCACAATCTCTTGGTTTCTGGCCTAAACTGGAAGAATCACTCTTTGTTAACATTTTTGCCTAAACGCGTGGAGATCAGAGTCAATGCTATCTAGCATTATTATTGACAGATGCCACTGAAATTAATCCTTGATACACTCTGATGGCAATTTCCTCTTTAAGAAATTTGTAAATAACAACGGTTCAGATCCAAATAACTCTGTTTTAAACTGTTGTCCAGGAGTCCATCTGAAATAATCTCAATAGCTGTTAGTATGTATATTTTAACTCAAAGGCAGTCCTAGAAAAAAGTTCCATGGGGATGAAAACACAATCATGTTGGCTGCTCTTTTAAAATATTTTAAGTGCCATCTTGCAGTTCCTCACGAGTAGAGAAACAAGCTCATGTTACTTCCTGCTTTAACAAAGCAGATAACATAGCCTCTTATTGACATAATGGAGGAGGCTTGGACAATCACTTCATTCTCTTCCTCCAATAAAAATCCTCTCTGTGTAAGTAGGAGTCATTTCCCATTGCAGGTTAGGGAATTCTGGGAATTGCACATATCTTAACGTTGCTGGGGTTGAACAACACTGCACTAAACTATGACCAGAGTGACAGTAGAGTCACACCGTCGGTTGTAACGCAGTCCGTTTCCCCCCAACCTGTCCCTCTCCAGTTGTTTTGGGCAGCAGGTCTACATTATCCATAATCAGCACTGGAACCTGCTCGGGATGACACGGTTCCAATGTTGGGAATTTAATGTCCGTGACTGCGGGAAGAGTTAGGAGCGGCAGCCGTAGGCATCCCGAGTCCTCAAAACAAATCCGGTTCCTTTAAATGCGATATCCTGAGGATAAGGAAGAGGGCCGAGCAAAGCGAGCGGCGTACAACGCAAAACTTTCAAAATCTCCTCCCTTCCCCCCCTCCCCCCCCCGCGCCTTCCAAAGGAAACGTCACGCTCATACGTACTTCCGGTTGAGAGCGAGCGTCGAGGGTAGAAAGAACTTCTTTCGTACGGCAGCGGGGAATGTTGTCAAGGCGCGTGCGTGTTGGATGGGGTGAATGTCGGGTTTTCGGGCGTGAGTTTTTTAACACGGCCGGAAGTGTCCAGGGAGAGCGGAGCGGAGCGTTCGGTTTCTCTCTCCCCTCCCTCCCGGCGGGCGCTATGGAGCCGGGCGCTTGAGGGCGGAGCGGCTGCCTTTACCCCAGACATGTCAGCCGGTCATCTCGATGCAGGTAAGCGCCGAGGGATCCTCTGCCCGCTGACTACAGCCCCGAAGCCCTGGGCCGCCTTTGCTTTGTCGGGCCCTGCATCGCCGGGCTCTGACCTCCGCGCCGCAGTTTGGCCTTTTCTTTTCTTCTGGGATTGGAGGCCTTGAGGCCGAAGGCTTTTTCTGGAAGATGAATCCTGGCGAAAGACTCCTGGCCTTGGGCGTCCCTCCACTTCCCCGGGGTTGCCGCTTCATGGCGCCGAGGCTCCGGGATGCGCTTGAGATGGGGAAGCGGCGACTGCTGGCGTGCACGGGTGGGGCCGCTGCTCGGGAAAAGTGCTCCCAGCGGGAAATGAGCCAGACTTCTCATGAACCTCGGGCGCGGGAAGCCGGGGCTAGGCCGTGTCTGAGACGAGCACTTTCCATTCCGAAGCATTCCCACCTCGGCGATCTGAGTAAACGATTGCACTCGGGTTGGTTGCTGCTACTCGGAGCAAGCAACCTGTAGAGCAGGGCTGAGCGACGAGGGGCGAACTGTGGGCTCGGTACTCAGCCCAAGCATACGTAAGATGAGAAAGACAATCAAATGCCCTCCAGATGTTTTGGACTTCATCTCCCATCAGTCCCGTTTAGCCTAGCGAATAGCAAAGGATTGTGGGAGTTGTTGTTCAAAATATCCGGAGGACACCAGGTTCCTGTATTTGGGGTAAGCAGTTTTTAATCAGGCATGTCTTTCGCTTTCCCTCGTTTATAGGTGGGGCTGTTGCTGATTTATTTTTTTAAGGATATTTCTCTCCAACACAACACAGTGCATTGGCTAATTGAAATAACATTAAGAATGATGTTCTCATTTACTCTCTGACCTGAATATATTAGTTGCTATTTTAATATTTCTCCAAAGTTTATAAAAAAATTATTATACTGTTTTAGTTTAGGATTATATGAAATACAGAGTGCAAGAAGTGCAAAACACTGTAAATGATAAGAGGAAATGATAAATATGAGGGGAAACATACCCTACCCTAGTGCACTACGGTATTCAGCTTACTGGAACAGCTTTAGTTTATCAATAGAGCTACTTGTGTTACTTTCCTCCACATCTTGTAAAAATTTAAGTGTTTCTCAAGTTAGCCATAGAACTTATATGAAAAGGCTTCCAAGTTTTGCCCACAGCAGGTGGCAGCACCTAGCTGATCTCAAAAAAACCAATTTGACTTGATTAGTACTTGGATGAGAGACCACTAGGAAACTCCAGGGCTATAGAGTAGACTGGGGAATTTTAAAAAAATCATCCTTAAAGATGATAATGGCAATCCCCTTTTATTCTGTTGTAAAGAAAGTCACACGAACATATCCCCATAGCATCACAAGTCAAACTTAACCCAAGGAAGTCTCCTTTTGTTGCTGTTTCTTACTTTATATCCTTTCTAAGGGTAAGCAGGCATGAATTCACTGAATTCCTGATTTTCCATACTAAGTTGGTTTAAACTGTTTCAGTGAGAGTCCTCTATTCTTGTCCTCTGTGAACACCATGTATTCTATCCAGGTATTGATCATATGCAAATATGTTGATATTTGTACTCTGTAAAGCCTCCAAACTCCATTAATTCAAAAGGATGATGTCTAACATATTCCTTATACCCTTTTAAAAACTTTCAAAAGTATTTATCACTATTTCCTGATTTAGAATCTTGGGGCTTCTATTTGCTGCATCTATTATTTAGGGAGCGTGTCTTCTCAGCATCTCTACCATAGTACTGACTGATATTTTATATTTACTAACAAAAAAGGCCCTAGAATTGTATGATAAACATCTTACACCAGGCATGTCAAACTGCCGGCCCACTGAAACCGCGCCCATCCCATTGCCGGCAATAGGGAAAAAGTCTAGATACGTTGCACGATGTCATGTGATGTTGTGAGTTTGACATGCCTGTTTTACACAGTGATGTCATGTTCCTCTTATACTGATTCTTAAATCTTTGTAGCTACATTTGTTTACTGGCTTTCTAACTATAGTATTTTCTGAAGTGCAGCCTATTTTGCTGAAAACTTGTAGGCAACTATAGTTTAAGAATATATATATTCTTAACTGTATTTCTGTGTTAAGGCAATGTAATTGTATGGATTTCTGATACATATATGAATTAACCCAAAGATAAGCTTATTGAAGATTATATAAAACTTTGTCATATGAAAATAGAGTACAGAATATATAATTGAACATCATACCATTTCATTTCATGGACTAACTTGCAAAGAAAAAAAGTGTGCACACCGAATAAATAGTGATAAAAGAGGCTTCTTTGCATGTATGGGTCAAACAGTGTAGTTGTAAACTTAATGCCATCTGAAATATTTTATTCAGAACTTAATAATCCTTGAATAAGTTGATGTATGTTTCTTTTTAAAAATTTTAAATATATATTTAATCTCTTAAGATTTCAAGGTGATCTGCAAATTTTTTCTGCTTCCTTATTGGTTTTGCAACAAGGTTTTGATGAAAATTGGCTGAGGGTTGACTGTACCATGGCTCATAGTACTGAATGGAGATTAGATATTTTTTCCAGAGCTAATCTAACATTAAAACTGGACTCTTATAGTGCATTGAGCCATTGTTTGTTGTAGTTCAACTTGCAATATTTTCTTTTGAGCTAGGGATTTAATACTTGAGAATCTTTCTCTATTGATAAAAGCATCTGTGCAGTTTCTGAATTTGGCAGTACTGAAATTTTGTTCACTATCATTAGAATAAAAAGCAGTAAGAAGCAAGGTGTATGTATGGAAGAGCCGTGGTGGCACAATGTTTAGAATGCAGTACTGCAGACTAACATAGTGCTCACTCCAGGAGTTCAATTCTGAACGACTCAAGGTTGACTCAGCCTTCCATTCTTCTGATGTTAGTAAAATAAGGACTCAGATTGTTGGGGGCAATATGCTGATTCTGTAAACCGCTTACAAAGCACTATGAAGCAGTATATAAGTCAGAGGACTCCAACCTTTTGGGCACCAGGAACTGGTTCCATGGAAAAAGGTTTTTCCACGGACCGAAGAATGTGTAGTTTTGTGTGTTGCTTGCATCCCATGGATGGGGCTTTGCTTGTTTGTGCGGATTGGTTGCTGGCATGCCACGGACTGGTACCGGTCCATAGACTGAGAGTTGGGGACCCCTGATATAAGTCTAAGTGCTATTGCTACATTGGTCTTCCATTTATGAGATGGAGACGGAGAAAATCTATATGATCGCTAGGAATCAAAAACTTGATAGCATATAATATATGAAATGATCTGTTCCCCCCCCCCCCCGAATTATAAGTATATCCCCAGACACCCTCTTGGGTTGTGACTGTATGCATGCTCCCTTTTATCTTGCGGAGATGATTGGTTTTCGGTAAATATATAGCAGGAGTTAAGATCTGTGGGTCACCAAATATTACTGAGTGATAAAGGATGCTAGCAGGGCAGCAATATTTGGATGACCATAAGTACTTGTTCCCTTGCATAAGACTGTGCATTGTGTACAGTATGGGCTAACCACATTTTAAAAGAAAAAAAGGTGACACAATAAAATCCAGTTGAGTCCTACCTTTATTTTCTTCTACCTAATGGGTAGAATCTTGCCATGCTAAAATTATAACCTTCTAACCTAGGAGATATATCCTAGGACAGGGGTAGGCGACCTTGGTTCTTTTATGACTCATGGACTTCAACTCCCAGAATTCCTGAGCCAGCTGGAAGGGAGTTGAAGTCCATGAGTCATAAAAGAGCCAAGATCGCCTACCCCTGTCCTAGGAGAATGTAAGGTGTGGCAACCTGAACTCTTCCCCTTCCCCCACCTAGCTTGAGATTGTGCAGTCTCTTGATTTGACTTCTCCCTGATGGAATGTACTCCCTCTTCCCTGAGAAAGGTCTGTCTGCCAAAACTCTTCACTGCTTCTCCAGGTGCACAGTCCATCACACCAGGTGCTATCTAGCTCTTCAGGTTCTTGATCTGCTACTGTGATAGTGATTGGTTTCTGTTCTGGAAAATTACTGTGCTCTTCTCTGAGGTCCTACAGCCACTTTATACTGGTGTTATGTGTCTTCTCTTTCTCCCATATGTTCTTCTAGTACTGTTCTTCTGTTGGTAGCTCTGTGGCTACTGTGTTGTTGCACTACAGTTGGGAGTACACCCTGGATGGTTCTTTGGAGAGCAGAGCATTTATCTTCTTGACCTCTGCTTCTTTAATATATCTCCTTGGCCTGGTAGCCAGTGCTATGAGCCTTTGTTTAGCACTCTCTAGAGTTCCAGGTGGTGTCAGACACTTGTATTTTTTCAGTAACCAAGTCTTATCCTTAATCTTCATATCCTTCTGTAATTCTACCAGCTGCCTAACCTCTCTGAGTTGCATTAGCTTTTTTAAAAATTTCCTTTTATGAAGCTTATATAGCTGTAATTTTGAAGGCCAGCAAACATTCTGCTCTCCAGGCAAACTATTGTCCAATTTCCTTTTTAAATGTTAATTCCAAAATTTGGCAGTGAATCTTGTCACATAGATTACAGACACCATTACATTTCATTGTTGATTCTAAACAGCCTGGTTTTGTAAAAGAGCAACAAACCTTTGATATACTGGCAATAGATTTTTCTTAGAGAAAATTGAAATAAATCAGGTCTTGTTGGATGTAAACAAAGCCTTGTACATATTTCAGTGAAAATTTTTGGATTATATCTTGGCCAAACATGGTTTTTCTTCTTTATTAATTGGACTAAAATGTGATATTTTAATTATTTGGGCAGGGTCAGTACAAAAGGAATTATTTCCTCATCAAGATACTTCTTTGAATCTTCAAGAATACCAATTATCTTCTTGTATAATTAAGTACTGATAGGATATATTGGGCATAAAAGTGGGTGGAGTTGAGTGCAAACTTTTTTAATTATGAAAATTACATATCCAAATACATTAATAATAAATATATTAATGGTTGGTTTGGTTACATCGTCAGATTACCGAATTAACTAGAGGAAATCTCATTTATCCTGTAAGCTTAGAAATATCAATGGAAATTTACGAATACTATTTTACTTGAAGTTTCGATTCATTTAAAAACCTTGGAATAATTATCTCAAATAATTTTGTTTGCAAACATAAATATATCTAAATTCCTATCATATTGATATTGATTTAAATAAATACAGTAGTTAAAATTCTGGTCAGTTTATAGGGAAAATATCACTTCAAGACTGATATATATGGAGATTCCCATATTACTAGGTTTTTTCAATAAGATTGATAAGTTATTAAAGTTTTTATGGGAAGCACAAACCCCTAGATTTTCTTTATCCAAACTAGATCTATCATACAAATTCATATGGGGCTTTACATTTTTTTGTCTTTCAGCTTTAACATTGAGCATATATTTTAACCTCTATTTCAATGGCATCCAAGAGATCAAGTTCAAAAACCACTCTGTGCACAATTTGGAAGTTTTTATGTGATTCCTCTGATATCTTTTCAAGATGTTCTTTTTTAGTCAAATTTCAATTTTATTTTTCATCACTGAAAGCTGCAAATTATACTTGGAAGATGTTAGTATTAGTGAACGAATGAATAAATGAAACTTGATTATGATAACTAGTAAAGTAAGTAAAGATGGGTAAAAGGTAATATACATCCATATGTTTATAACTTTACTCTAAGCTGTATGCATTTAGGCAAGTGAATTAAGTGAATAAATGTAACATAACATAAAATTGTAGACACAGAGCTCCTAAAACCTATAAAGCTAATTTAAATAATTAAACCTGTTACCTGTGAAACTGCCTGCTTTATTTACAACTTTACAATCATTAGATGCACTTGAAAGGATAAGAAAGAAGGTAATGGTATTAATTATTGTTATAATGTATGATATTTTGGTTTTGTAAGCCAGTTGGTTTTGTTTTCCATAAGGTACTTGTATAACACTAAAATGTCAAAATATACAATTAAATATATATTTAGTTGCACTTTTGGATGACTTCTGGCAGGGGTGGGATAGGGGTAGTGCATTCATCTTGGCTGTACTTGACCTCTTGGAGGTCTTCAATGCTATTGACCATGGTAACTTTCTGGATCAACTCCATAGAGTGGGAGCATGTGACAGTGTATTGTGCTGCTACTGCTATTTTTCCTTTTTGTGGGGCAGATGCAAATTGGAGTTGATTGGTAATGAGACATTCCATCCTTGGCCCCTATTATGAGGGTGCTGCAGGGTTCATATTCTGTCTGCTTTTGTTTAATATTTACAGGAAGCTTTGCCATACTGATGACACCATGTGAAGTGTCATCAGTATGGCAAAGTAAACAAGGCTAGTGGTATCCTGTCTTGGTACCTGGAGTCTGTGCGGTTTGAATGGGGAACAATAGGCTTTAACTGAATCGTAGCAACATTGAGTAGTTTGGGTTTTGGGAGCCTTCTGAATCGCAGACTTTATTATCTTTGGTAATGGACAGGATTGTACTGCCAAAGCAGACCCAATGTGGGGGTCCTTCTGGACTCACAACTCCTGCTTAGAAATAAGTGGCAGTTATGACTAGGAGGGCCTTTGCACATCTTTAGTAAAAGGTGAAATATTTATACGATCTGAAGAGAAACAGAATATGGCCTTTGCACATCTTTGTGTGGTGCATCAGTTGGGCCAATCCTGGATTGTGAGGCTCTGTTCATCATTACTCCTATTATGGTTACTTCCTGAATAGACTGTTTTAATGTGTTCTACATGGAGCTGCCTTTGAAAAGCATCAGAAATTTCAACTACTGCAAAATGCAGCGGCATGGAGGCTTATGTGAGCTGCATTCATTGCTACTTTGCTTCTGGGTTCAATTCAAGGCTCTGGTCTTGACCTTTCAAACCCTACATGACATGAGGCCTGGTTATTTGAATTACTGCTTTTCCCTGATAATATTTACCCATCTCATCAGATCTTGAAGAAAGGGAATGTCATGGGTCCCATCTGATATGACCCAGGCCTTTTCTGTCAAAGTACCAACCCTTTGGAACATCATTTCCCCCCTGAGGTGAGATTAGCCCTAATCCTAATGGCATTTAGGAAACCCCTAAAAATATTCTTTTTCTTTTTTTCAAAAGCTTTGGAGATCCCGTGGAAATGGAAGTCTGCAAGATGATTACACTGTATGCAGGAGGCTAATGTATACTCCTGTGGTATTATTTATATTTGTGTTTGCTTTAATTATTTTAATTGGTTTTATTGTAGGCCACCATTTGTGAGATGGGCTATATACTATAAATCTGATAAATAAAACATCTATTGATTTAATGGTGTGGCCTAGTTGCTTTAGCAGCCGCTGAAAGTTGTGCATTACAGTCCTATTGGCATTAAAGTGTGTAATATATTTTTATAGGCAACCAAGGATGCACATTTGCTATGTGCAAGGACATTAAAATAAATAGTACATTTAACCCACAATTACAGTTGAGTTATTTAGAATCTTAAGGACTATTATGATAAACTGTTAAGATCTGACTGTTTCAATACAATTTTTAATGCTTATTAATACTTCACAGTATTTTTAAAATGTGATCTCAAATTTATTGTGTGGAAGCATAAATTTATGGTGGGAGGCATTTACATAATATAGACTTGCCCTATTCTTCTGTTTTGGTTTAATATTTATATGTTTGTTAATTTGATTATTGAAGGTTCGTTATTTATTTAGAGAGTGGTTAAAGCATGAGGCTAGAAACTGGGGATTCTTGTCCCACTTTAGTTACAAAGCCGGCTGGGTGACCTTGGGTGAGTCACTTTCTTTCAGCCATAGGAAGAGTGTTATGGCAAACACTTTTGAAAAACCTTGCCAAGAAAACCTCAGTAACTTGTCCAGTTAGTCTTTGAGAATTGGACATGATTAAGTGGAAGAAAAAAAAACCTGAATTTGGAACAGTAATATGATTAAGGATATTAATGTGATTTTGAATTATATGCCAAACATTTGGAATTTATCATAGGAACTATGAGCATGAGTTTTTAAATTACTCTTTTAAAATGGAAAGACGGTGCCATCCCCATTTAAAACCTTACATGGATGATATATATTTACTTTTTAGTTATGAACTGGACCTTAATTGATGTAATGGAAAGCTTGATCAATGTTATGTTATGTGGCCAAAGTTTAATATTATGTTTAGAAACTGACTTTTTGTAAACTAAATCAATAACGAAAGCTAAATATCTATATATAGATTCTTCTGTGTTGCAGTGGTATTATCTTTTTGACATGAAGTGAAGAAATCATATTCTCCCACGTTTAAAGACCATTTAGCATTTTTATTTCTTTACAATTTCATTTGGGGCTCGTTTTTACTTCATTTCATTTTTGTTCCTTGAGTGTTTCAATTTTGTTCCTTGGGTATTTTTTTTAAAACCAATAATGATTGTGCATTATGTTTTCAATTTTTGGAGTGCAATATATGGCCTAGAGAACTCTGTTTATCGGTTAGGTTATATAATAAATGGCCTATTTTGTGATTACCAATAATACTTCATCTTTGCAAAACACCCGGGCAGGTTTGTTTTTTAATCCAGTAGTTATGGTATGAAATCCCAGGTTTTCAGTGTTTGTGTTAGCAGGTAGAACTCCTTGCTACTTCAATTATGACACAAAAGGATAAACAGTGAGATTATCTAGTATTTGTGGAGAGCTTAAGTTTCTGGTTTTTAAACCTGAATTTTTTCTGTATGGAATAAACCAAAATTTAGAAGTACTTTTCAGATAAGTACTGTAACTATAAACTCCCCAAACTCTGCTTTCTGGTGTGTTGTGGCCAGCAGCCTCTTTACTTTTACCTTGCTGGCCATTCCCTCTCTCCATTCACACAGAAATCAGGGGGCAGCAGGTGCCTGGAGTCTTTCCAAAAGACATTAACTGACTAGGGTCAGTTCTGTTGCTTCTGAGTGCTGCATGAACAATCAGCGGCTGCTCCTGTTTCCTCCAACTGAATTGCCACTCCAGTTTCAAGCCTTGATCATTTTAGTTTCAGTAAGATGGAGCAGGATTGTGGTAGAAACTGGATAGAGGATAATATCATGTACTAACTTTAGTAGCATGATCTACCTTTTCGTGGTTATAGGGAGGAAATGAGTGAGGTGCACTTTGTGGTAGAATACAAAATAACTTTTCTTTATCTTTCAGAAGACCAAGTTACTAAATTTATGCAATAGACAAAGCTATAGCTTGCTGAACAATAATAAATAAATCATCATTATGGTCATAAACCATGTATTGCTGAAAGAAACTGCAGTAGTTTAGGTGATCACATATTATGCTAAACTAAAACTCAGCAAACTGCACCACAGTGTGCAACTCAGTGCAGTGTGTTTAAAAACAAACAAGGAATGGCTAGCAACCAGTGCAGAAGTGGCACAAATCAGACCAATTGTTGATCAATTGCCATAGCATTCTTTATTGTCTGGTGCTGAACCTTAGCTTCAGTTAGCAAGCCACTTGGTTTAAATTCACATCTGAATATTCTTTATGAATCCCTGGTCTGTGTTAGGAACAGTGTTAACCCAGGTAAAATCTAGTTGAGGAAAAAAAAATTGTAGTGGTTTGGTTTCCACAAAATATTAAAACATGGAAGCACAATATATTATAACTTACCATTGTATGAACCAAATCACAAAATCAAATTACCAAAGACATTCCTTCAACTAAACCCTGTACACATAACGTATATCGTAGGTCCATATAAAAAAAAATATCTTATTTCATAAATACAAAAACTTTGGGGGTTTTTCCCCTTAAACTACCTGATTTAATTTGATATACTACTATATAGTAATGTTAAATAGGCTGCAGAAAGATATAGCATATAGTCTTTTCAAAAAACAAAAGAAAGATTTGAAATCTTGAATTCGTTTTGCAAAGTTTTAAAGTGTGGCAGGCAGAATGAAGTTGTATAAATGGAATTGTATAGGAAGAGAAAGCTAAACCAAATCTTGGATGGGAGAGATAAACTAGTTCTAGAAAGTGAGTTAAAATGGATGCATTGATTTTAAAACTCCAAAACTGCTGATTATAATTATAACTATTTCTCACTGGCTCAAGCTCTGCAGAGCCAGGAATGAGAAATGCAAATGGACCTTATGATGATAATGATGTATATACAATTCTGTCTTAAAAGCGCAGATGTTTTATAATGTGACCAAGGACTGCACCAACAAAAGGTACCTTTGTTGGTCCCGTGATCTGGATTTGAATTACCAAGGAAAAATATTGATTCATGATTAAGATGTCAGAAACATAGCTGGGATGGGTTCACACACTATAGATGTGTAATTGCTTCTTGATCTTTTAAGCAGTGGCAGAAATTTTATTCCATTTTCTTCTCCAGGAAATAAAAATGGACTCTTTAGGAAGTCAATAGGAGAGAAGGAAATCCTTTTGAATATATCAGTTTCCTGCTTAGTGCGACCTTCCTTCATTTGCATATCACTTACATAATCTTATTTGGAATTGTTCTTTGTGAAGGGACTTATGCTGACTTTTCCTTTTGTGCTGAGCTAGACATTCTCTTATATAAATATATTCCAGATGAAAAATTTGAATGAATAAGCTTAATGGTATCTATTATAAGCTGTTTGACCATGTCTAGTAAGCTACATACTAATACTCAACACAATAACTTTTTCTTGAATTAAAATACTTATATGTATATGTATGTCTATCTTTATATATCTTTATTTGTCTGTATTCAGTGCTCTGTTTTTTAAAAAAAACAACACCAAAAGTATTACACAGGAGATTGGACTTCATAATACACAAGATTTTTAAAAATAATATGTTTAGTTTCATGCTTCCCTTTTTCAAATATTTTGATGAAATTCTACACTTACATTTTTTCCATATGCGTCTTAGAATTTACCAAAGAAGGCACATCCATAAATTATATTATTTGTGTAATATATTAGTTGCAATTTCATGTTTAAATTGGAAATATATTTATAATTCTGACATATATTAAGCGTAACTATACTTAATGTACAATATATCCCAAAGTATGTTTTTCCTGGTGTTGCTTGAATTTGGGGTGATACCTAGAAATGTAAGACATGGAAGGTAAGGTATAAACTTGGTTTACACAGCATGCTTAAATATAGTTCACTGAATAAATCACAAGGGATAGCTTTGCAGTGTTTTAGCTCACTGAATAAACTAGGCCACAGATTCTTTTTATCATGAGTATCAAACCATCTTTTCAGACTGTGACATCTGTTCAAAACTCATATTTGCTGTAATGAGAAAGAACAATTGGGTCAGGCTGAGGCAGAAATTAACATATATTAAATTAAAAACAAACAAACTTCTTGTGGATCAATGTAATGTGTCAATTTAATTGTAGTTTGTAAACTTCAGTTTATAACTTCATATGATACGTGAACAAAGTCTGCTTGTAGGCCATGCGGTTTGCAGTCTCAGAAAGGGTTAATGTTTTAAAGCCACAGAATATTTTACCTACTAAAGTTTTCTTGGAAGGCGTTTGCATGAATATAATATCCAAAATACTTTTAACCATTAAGAAAATTAAAAATAATTATTTATGTGTGGTACTTCTTTAATGACCACTCATTCAGCAACTGTTCAAACATGGTGCTGAACAAATGGTAGCTATGACTGGTCCTTATACGTAATATTGGCTGTGGTTTTCCTGTGGTCACCAGGCATTTTGTGCCAAGCTTATAATTATGATGTTACAGCATCCCGCAGTCACATGATCGATTTGTATTCCCCAGTGGGGGCCAGCCTCTTTTCTTGTAATCCTTCCCACTCCAATCTCTTCACTCCACAAGGAAGGGGAAAATGAAAAACAGGTTAGGACAATGTGTATTGACTATAATGATTATAACTTGACTGAAGGACACTACAAAAGTTTTAAATGCAGGCATTTGTCATAAAGTTAGTTTTGGCAACATTGTAACTGGTTGCTGAAAGCATTTGCTAAGGGAGAACTATAGAGAGATGCTCTTCAGCCATCAGAACTGCGTAAGTTCTGTATTTGCATAAATATTTAAATAGAGTTGTAAATGGATTACATGTCTTCAGTGGATGTTTTCATCTGAATCGTGAATAATAAAATGCAGGCATTATTCCTGCTCTAATAAACCTATTGTATTATATCTCTTTTGCTGATCATAGCATAAACCTTATTCTAAGATTTAACCTACCTGCACCAGCTTTTGAATGCAAGTGCTCTTTTAGGATTGATATTCCTGTAATATATGCTCTGCAGAACTCAATTCCCACAAATACTGTATTTGAATAATTTTTATAAATTCTTCACCCACTGTATCCATTTAGAGTTAAAAATCACAGAACATGTCTGTGCATCTTTCCCCTTCATTTTACAATTGTTTGTCTCAAGAGTAATAAAGTAATATGTGTGGGCATAAACAATCTAAAAGGGATGTCTATGTGCTTTAAAAATTTGAAAAATATGTTAAGAGTAAGAGAAATGATAATATTATGTAAAGCAAACAAACCTTGAAATTCCAAATAAACCAGGCAAATGGTTGACATATAAACTAAAAAAAAGATATTGAAATCTCAATAGGAAGATAAGAGTATTACTAGATAATGGCTATGTAAAAAGGATTTCATCAGTATTATCCTAATTCGTATAAAGGACATGACATTTATGTATAAAAATTGAATATCTAAAAAGGATTACAAACAAAGACAAATTATGAATGGACCTATAACTATAAGGGAAATCTCTGAAGCTATAAAAGAAAGATTAAACTAGGAAAAGTGCCTGCACCAAATGGATTATTGTGTCTTTATAATAAATTTTGAGCGTGAACTTTTACAACTACTACAAAATATGATGAATTCTATAGGGTGAAAAGATGTCAGGTACTTTAGTACCCTAAGGACTTTTAACAAAAGCTATGGGTCAATATCGGTACTGATTAAGTTTTTCACAACATTTCTAGTTGGTAGATTAAAGAATTTATTCTCAAGGGTCATTGTGGGTTTTTACCAAAAAAGAAGAGCGAAGAACAACATTAGAACTGTGCTGAATATTTTGGAATATTTGGAGCAACATAATGAAAAACAAGTTTAAAGTTCCCAAAAAAATGTGAAAATATAAGTTCAAACAGAATTAATGAATAAAACTGGGTTTAAAATTGAGAAGGTAAAATACTTGGGTATCACTGTGACAGTTACAAGTAATTCTTGCTTAACGACTGATCACTTAGCAACCATTCAAAGTTACGACAGATCTGGACTTTCGATTTGCCATCGTGGCCTTGCCAGACGTAAGGAGGTGAGCTCCGTCTCTAGTGTCTGGTTTTATCCCCTTGGGGATGCTGGAAAGGGTAGGGGCGACAAGCAAGGAGAGAACCCCCGCTTGATCGCAGAAGGGCGGCAGCTCTTCCGCTTGATCCGGGGCAGCTCTTCAAACCGACGGGAAAAAGATCGGCCATAGCAATATGGCCTATCACTCAGCTGCTGACAACCTAAGTCAAACTTACTACCAAGCACACTGAAAGCAACGCGGATGAAGTTGGGTGAAATTTTATCTTCTCTACCCTAAGTACTTTCCTCTAAAAGCTTCTTGCAGTACTATCCCCCTGTGAGGAGAGAGGGAAGGGAATTTCTATCCCACCCTCTAAGAATAGCGGCGTCTGACTACCCAGGGGAATTAAGCATCAAAAAGAACAATTTTAATCAAATTGGATTTTTATGCTTCTGAAACTTGGGGACCCTAAAGTGTCCTATTCTTACTGGAAATTCTTGTTATTATCTGCAGAAAAGAAATAAAATTGGAAAAGAACCCAGAAAAAATTGGGATTTAAAAAAACTTAAATGGTACCAGTGACATCTTGTGGTAAAGCTTGGTATGGCAATTTGTTATTTCCTAAAAAGAGACTTGGATCACAGCCCAGACCTAAATAAGACTGTCTTGACCTTGGCACTATCTGTGAGAGATTCAACTCTTAAGAGAACAGCTGAGCAGTGAAACTGGCCTACCTAAACTGTGAATGTAAACCTTTACTGACTTTTGTTTAACAAACAACTTCTACTAGAAAGACTGTTTACAAATACGCAAAAGAAATGAAGACCAGCAAAAAATTCTTTCCATGCTAAACGCAATACATGAAACTATCCTTTCAGCTTGTGACAAAATGAGACCTAAAATAAAAGACCAAGACACCAGCTTAGGTGCACAAAACCAAATTTTGATTGTAACTAAAGAATCAACAATGCAGAAGACAGCAGAAGAACAGCTAAATATTAAGACAGAGGACTCCATTGACCAACAAGTACAGCTGATGGATAATCCAGACAAGGAAGTGATAATATTGAAAATCGAAATGACTTTCTATACAAACCAGAAGAAATTTCAGAAAGAAGAAGAACAGATTGAATTGAAGACAGATATACCAGAGCAAATATGGGGGACTGGAATCACAAATGGGCCAGTCCTTCCAGAAAATTGGCAATCAAATGGTCTCCTTTGATTCAAATAACATATATAAAAATGGAGGGAGATTTATTTGATGATCTAAAAGCGCTGATATGGAAGCCTAGTTGGCAAAGGAAGAAAGCTAGAATAAGGTTGAAAATTGGGGTTTTGATTTATTTTTGATTAATTATCAGGAATATGTTTGTTTTATTGACTAACCCAGGCAGTATATAGAATGGTTTTGATCTATTAAAAAGGGATATTTTATTATTAAGTAGAAGATTTAATATGGTGGGAAATAGAAAATTTTTAGGAAATAGAACAAGATTACATTTTAATAGGTAAAATGTGTATTTTGGATATTACAGTTTTTTATGAAGTGAGATAAGGGAAACCTCGGTTAACCAAAGTTTGAAAATTATGGATATTAAAGGTTAATTGGAATATTGATGAGAAATTAAAATTAAGTAAAAATTAACAACAGGACATGGGTTGTTTTACGAAGATTAAAATATGTATAAGCTAAAATGTATTGATAAATGTATTAATGATGTTTTCATTGAGTTGATATAATTAGAAATGTACTAGCTTGAATACGATGAGATAGTAAATGTTAAGGGAAAAAGAGAAGAAATATTTGATAATGTAACCTGAGATTTGTAATAAAGATTTTGTTATTGAATTATTGTTTAACTGCCACCACATTGCTTTTTAAATGCTTAAATGTAAAACTGGAAAACCAATAAAATATTATTTTTTAAAAAGATCTCTTCAGAGCTACTTAGGACCTGTTTTCTAATTTCTGACAACTGCACGCGCACCTACCCCATGATCACATATTGCATTTTGAGTGCTTGGAAACTGGTTTGCAGCCATTGTAGCATCCTGTGGTCATGTGGCTACAATTTTTGGTGTTTTGTGCTGGTTTCCAATGTTTATTTCCAGTTTCTGGCAAAAGTCTAGTGAGTAAAATTGATTTGCTTAAGGATCACAGTGTTTGCTTAATGACGTATATCTAAAACAGGGGCGTCAAACTCGGTCATGCCACATGATGTATTGTGACATATTACAATGTTTTTTGCCTTTGTGGAGCTGGGGTGGACATGACCTGCACATGATGCATCCAGCCCGCAGGCCTCCAGTTTGACACCTCTGATCTAAAAGAATATTCTTTAGCCTCACAAGTTTGCTGTTGCTTCAGTAATAAAACAAATAGGAGGAATGGATAAAAAATATCAACTGAATAGTCAAACAACCATGCTTTTATTAGATTACAGTATTGGTTCCAATTCCTTTTTGAGTAATTTTATGGGTTACACCAATCCTTTTTATTCCCAATTGTATACAATAATAAATAACATTAATTCTGTTTACTTTCATTTCAGGTACAGTCTACTCTGCAGTATAAAGGCATTATGTACTCAGAGTGGAGGTCTCTACATCTTGTAATTCAAAATGATAAAGGTCACACCAGTGTACTTCACAGTTATCCTGAAAATGTGGGAAGGGAGGTGGCAAATGCTGTTGTCCGTCCTCTTGGCCAAATCTTGAATTTGTCTGGAAATGAAAGCTTACTAAAAACCGACAAAGAAGTAAGTATCCATCTGCCCAAGTTTTAATTCCACTTTCTGTATATGTCAGAAAGGTTGTTTCTCTAATTTAAAAATAACAGTGCTGAGAAACAGACATTGTTGTCCATTTTGACAGATTGCATTCCACAGCAGCAAAGTATCATTTGAAAGTAGATATTGTCCCTAATCTGATGTAGATTTGTTCTTGTTCTCTTAGCTTGATGGAATCTGTGCCCAATAACTTATTACAGGTAGTCCTCAAATTATGAACATTTGTTCAGCAGTCATCTGAAGTTACAACGGTGCTGAACAAATAGTTCTTACTCCCAAGTCTCTGAATGTACGGCTGTTGCAATACCCCTCACAATCAAAATTGGTCCACCCAGCAGTCTACCATCACTTATGACTGCAGGTATTCTTCAGCTCTGCCCATATGCCTATCTGCTGCCATCCCTACCTTTTTGGTCTCCTTTCCTTCAGAGCCTTGTGTTCCACTACTCTCAGCTGACTTTCACCATTTTTGCTCCCATGAGTGCACCTGGTTAAATTTACATATTTGCTAAGCCACATTTAATTCTAACTATGCTTTAATGTAGAAGCTTAGTGGTCTGGTTCATATCTAAAGCCATATACTATAGTAGTGATAGCGAACCTTTTAGACACCAAGTGCCCAAAACCTGCCCTGCCTCCCCTCTGACGCCCCACCCCATCTGTCTATAGGGTCACACACCACCTCCATGACCCACTGCAGCAGATCGCCCACGCAGCCCTGCAGCGCCATGGTGGCCACGCCCTCCCCTTGTGCCCCGCAGCATCATTGTGTGACAGGGTGTGAGGGTGGAGTCTTGTCCCCGCTGCCCAGCTGCCATGTCCTTGGCTGTGCTGCTTTGCACGGGCCGCACCCAGGAGCAACTCTCCTCCAGGGGACTGCTGGTGAGGAGGTGGCCATGCGAGAGGCGGGGCTGGGGTGATGGCGCTTGTGCCCACAGAGAGGGCTCTGCGTGCTGCCTCTGGCACACGTGCCATAGGTTCATCACCAATTTACTATAGTGTACAAACCACACTAAAGGTAAAGGTTTCCCTGTCCGATTTTAGGGCACAGTGCTCATGTCCATTTCTTGGCTCAAGGAGCAGGTGTTGTCCAAATATATTTTTCATGGTCATGTGGCCAGCGTGGCTGAATGCCAAAGGCGCACAGAACACTGTTATCTTCCCACTGAAATGGTACCCATTACTCTATTTGCATTTGCATGCTTTCAAACTGTTAAGTGGGCAAACCACACTGGTGACGTTCAAACAATTTTAGTGAATTCTGATTATGGTTTGCCATTAGAACACCATTACTGTGTTCATATTGGTACTCTGCTCAAATCATGTGCCTCACATGTCATGCAGCAATTGATATGATTATTGGTAATTTCAGCTTAAATTATAGTTAATAGTGAGATGGAATTTGTTCAGTTTTGGAGAACTCCCCCCTTTTTTCAATTCCCCTTTCCTCTATTCAAAAGCCATATGTCTAAAGGAATTACATTGTGAAATTGATGGGTATGCTTACACACTACACACCTAAAGAGCCCATTCAGATTAGGTGAGAAATGAAACCATCCTGGGGGACATATATAGGGTCCCCTAGCCAGTTTCCTCAGATTGAGGAAGCTACTTCGATAAACAGCAAAATGTTTCAAATCAACAAAAAGAGTCCAATTTCCATGACTGAACTTCCAGACAACTGTACCTGGACGACTGAGAATCTTCATCAACATCGTGTGTTGTTGTGTCTGTAAAGTTCAGTTTTTGTTTCATCAGTCCAGAGCACTTTCTTCTAAAAAAACAAAAGAGGTTCATCAAAGTTTTATTTTTTATACTTGAAATAATTGATTTTTGTAATGAGTTCAGAAAATATTTCTCTCTGACAACTCTCCCATGCATATCTTTGTGTAAACAATTTTGTATGAGGATTTGTAGCTCTGTCCCATTTTTGAACTGTCCTAGTAGAAATTTTTCTTGGTTTTCCCAGACTTCCCTTCAACTATTCCATGTAATTCTGGGTCATTTACAATGTTTCTGGCACCTGAAATTAACCAGATGGAAACATTTAGAGATATTTTTATAGTATTACACTCCTTTATAACGGTGAATTATCGTATTTCAAATATTCAGACAGCTGCCTAGAAAAGCTTGTGATTGTTGAAAACAGAGCAACAATTAGAACTCAAGAGTTAAATTAACAATATTTTTTATTCACCTGATTAATTGTAGACCTAGTGAATCAATCACCTTTTGGTCTCTATTAATAAGTACAGTAAAATAGAAGTAAAAGAACAAAAAAGCACTAAATCAACTAGAAGCCTTTTCAAAGTTCTGCACATCACATATTCACCGCTATTTTGAATCTGTAAATAGTAAGTATACATTTCAATCTGCAAAACCATGTCATCTTTAACTTTGTACCATGTACAGGCATATTAAGTTCTATTCAGTGAAACATACAAACAATATGGTTTGTGGTCCACTGCTATACATAATATTTCTAGACGCAAGAATTTTGAATATAGCTGAAAAAGAACTGGATTTTGTTTTTCAAACTTGATTACCTATATTTTTGCCACTGCTGGTATTAATACTGCTGTACTTTTATTTCCTTAGGTAAAATGGACAATGGAGGTGGTTTGCTATGGGCTGACTCTCCCTTTGGATGGTGAGACAGTGAAATACTGTGTTGATGTATATACAGATTGGATTATGGCTCTGGTTATACCTAAAGATACAATTCCTCCACCTGTTATTAAAGAACCAAATCTTTACGTTCAGAGCATTCTCAAACATCTACAGAACCTCTTTGTACCTAGGTAAGTAGTGTATACCACATAATTTTATGCCTCTATCATTATTAATCAATACAAAATAATAGTCCATACAATCAGCCATCGTTTATCTTAAAACTACACCTAATCCCTGTTTTAGATTACTCATATTAATTGTAGAAAAACCTTGGTAACTTCTGTTTTAGAAAACTGTTTTAATTTGTATTTATGTTTTTGGGTCAGTAAAAAATTTATTCTTTAACATTTGTTTGCAAATTTTTAATTATCTTAAACTCTGCAACAAATTGCCAGCAGCTGAAGTAAAATATTTAAGATAAAAATATAATGCCCTATGTGTTTCAAGCTGTTCTTCCGTAAGCAGGATCTCAGAAAATGGTATATTATTAGAAGAACTAATAGGTATTTTGAATTCAACTAGGTGGCTTAGAGATTTTAAATTACTCTATTGACTGCTGACTTTAGATGCTTTGAAAACCTTTTTTATGACTAACCTCTCTTAATCCTGCTGTCAGGCCCTTGACAGTATATTACAACTAGTGAACAAGACTCATAAGGAGTTTCATTAATCAGGTTTAATGTCAAGAAATAAGATATTAGAATAGAGAATTTTGGAAATGCAAGATTAGAAATCAATTCAACAGAACTCCCACTCTCATTTAAGAAATAATTTGTTAAGTGAATCTGTTTTTCCTCAAATACAAATCTGAAGACTTAAGTATCCTTTTCCCAATATTATAATATCAATTTGCTGTTGAAATATTCCCTCTTGTTTCCCAACTTCAGTCTTTGCAGATACTTTTTGCAGTTTGTGTTGCTAAGGTATGTTTTCTTCCTTATAGGCAGGATCAAGGTTCCAGTCAGATTAAATTGTGTTTGCAAGTTTTGAAAGCTGTCCAGAAATTGGCTCATGAATCAACCATTATGGCTAGAGAAACATGGGAAGTTTTATTATTGTTTCTGCTGCAGATTAATGATACTCTACTGGCACCTCCAACAGTACAAGGTTAGACACAGCTTTTCTCATTTATTACTTCCAAATAATTTTTTAGCTAGAGATTATATAATTAAGAGCATTATCCTGTTTTTTCTTACTGTTTTAATATTTTAAAGCATCATTATCCTAAAATGGTGTTGAAATATTAGACTAGTCTAATATTCAGAGAACTGAAAGTATTTTTTTTTGATGAATTAATATTTATCACTAATTCGTTGATATCAATAGAATGTTTTTAAGGACTTGCGATGTTATGTGTGAGTCTCAGTTCAAAATCTAATCTACATTGCAATAGATCCAAAGATTTCTCATATTCACAATCCTGGAAATAAAACTGTTTCCTCCAAGAACTTGTCCTAACCTTAGTGGAGACAAATAATAACTTTCCAATAAGGCCCATGAATTTATTTCATGTATATTGGAGTATTTTTTTATTGTGCATATTTATGGCTAATAAAATATTAGCCCAATTATATTTTTGCAAGTCCGGTAAATTAAAACAGTCATCCACAAATGTTAATCTCAATTCAGCTAATCAGATTCATGGATATCTGTTTTGTGAATAACTTGTTGTTTTTACAAAAATATATATCTGGAATTAACTTTGGGATCCCTCTCAAGACATTATTCAGAAGAGGGAATGTATTCATTTTAATAGTATTAATTATATCCTACAAATTTAATAACATTTTAATATATCCATTAACATCCAAATCAACCTATACTAAAAGTTTTAGTATTTTTATTTCCATATTAGAAGTATTGTTGGAAATAACATGTTCAAGTATTTAATATATACATGAAGTTTGCATATAGTTCTAAATAAAGCTGACTATTCTAGTATAGGATCATAAGTCTGTGTCATAGGGCAGTATGCAATGCGAATAATTAGTAGTTAGATGGAACACAATTATCTCTTAATTTAAAAATAATAGAGGATTCCTTCCAAGTAAGATTTTTAAAATATCCTTTGCTTTGTTAGGTGGTATTGCTGAAAATCTGGCTGAAAAACTGATTGGTGTATTGTTTGAAGTCTGGTTGCTAGCCTGTTCTCGATGTTTTCCCACACCACCTTATTGGAAAACTGCCAAAGAGATGGTAGCAAATTGGAGGCACCATTCTGCAGTGGTAGAGCAGTGGAGTAAAGTCATCTGTGCACTTACTGCTAGGTAGGCTACCTCTTTTTTCATTATTCAATTTGACATTACTAAATAATGCAGTTGATATTAATATTTCAGGAGATTCCCTTGGACATTGCTCTTTCTATTCAAATTGACTTTTACCACATTGACTTTTACACATTTGCTATGTGTAAACCTTTGAATTTGTTCTTAAATTTTATTTCTCGTGAGTAAACTGAGTTCTGGGTGGTCACATAGCAGAATGCAGATCAGAACTCCCATTATTTGTTATTTTGTATATTTTTTCTTTTTGAAATAGAAAATTGTCATGTCATGAAGAGTCATGCAAAATAATTATGTAATAAGCATTTTTATTATTATTCTAAAAAGAAACCTATTGCTAGGATTCTGAATGGGTGCTAGGCATATTCTTCTGCCTCTGTCAACTATTATACCACAAAAACTTTGCAAAAATACATGGATGGATCTTAAAGACTATGTGTATGGAGAGGCTGTATATGTTATTATTGTAAGCTCTTCTTTGTTTTTCATATCACTGCAATATTAAGAGTAACTGCACTGTATGAATATTACCATTTGAGCAAGGATGTTTCATGTCACTATATAACCAGTTAATTCTTCGTTTAAATTTCCTTTTTATTGGAGTACTAATCAACTGTTAACTGTAATTTTGCTTGGTCTAAAAAAAGGACTTCATGAAATTTTTGTTAAAATATAATTAGGTTGATTAGAGTTTGGATGTTTACATGATATTTATAAGGATTTTGTTCAGCAAATACCTGCATTGAAATATGGATACTAATATATGTACTGAAATCAGTCAGAACTCTAAAACCATTAAAAGGCCTATTTTTGTTCCTAGATTGTTGCGTTTTACATATGGACCTTCATTTCCACCTTTTAAAATTCCTGATGAAGATACAAACTTAATACCTCCTGAAATGGATAATGAATGTGTTGCCCAAACTTGGTTTCGCTTTTTACATATGCTGAGGTATTGTACAGAAGAGAAATCATGTCATGTTACTAGCAGGTTTACTTAGATCTGTTATGTATGAGTCTTTTGGAATCAAAGTTTATTCAAATATGTTGGCCTTGTTGTGAAGTGGCTTTGTAATAGTTTAAAATCCAGATATTCAAAACTAGTAATTAAATAAAATAAAAACCCAATCTTGTTTATTCACTGAATGAATATATTTCATTTAGGAAATAAATTATCCTATGGAAACATCTGACTTAATCTGAGCATTTGGTATTTTGGAGTTGTCCTCAGAACAGCTTTTGTACAGTTCTGACTCAAAACACTTTTTCTAGCTACTTTAGAAAAAAGTTTTTCTGACATTCCTTTCACATAGCTGAGGAATTCTGGGAGTTAAGGTCTACACATCTTCAAGCAGCCAAGGCTGAGAAATACTGCCCTACACACTAAACTATTAATCCTCCACTTCCTCTATGATTTTAGTGCATTCACACCAAACATTCATATAGCTGTACCATTTTCTTATAACATTGTTGCATTTGTGTCAGCACACAAAGGTTATGTGCCCCTAGATGACCATAATTAATATTCTTTTAAACCTAAATCCCCAAACACCTTGTCATCTTTATTAGCTACCGTAAGTATTGGATGAGTTGTTTATTACTTCTTGGTCTGTTAAGTTTTAAACATTTCATCTTCATGAACATATTTAAACAGAAATCAGTTCTTCATGCAGCACTTTATAGATGACAAGCTATTGATATATTTGTCCATTGGTATTAGAAATTTAAGGAATAATGTATGTTTCCAGACTTTGAAGAATTCTGGGATCTTTTATTTTCTTTAAAATAAATCTTTCTTAAAGAATAAAAATACTCAGTGTATTCTAGGATTTTTCCTTCATCAGGTCAGTTTATTCTGATTAAATAATATTCTTTTTCTTTGTAGCAATCCTGTGGATTTGAGTAATCCAGCGATAATAAGTTCTACCCCCAAATTTCAGGAACAGTTCCTAAATGTGAGTGGAATGGCTCAGGAATTGAATCAGTATCCCTGCCTTAAACATCTGCCTCAAATATTCTTTCGTGCTATGCGTGGGATTAGTTGCTTAGTGGATGCATTTCTAGGTAAGGTATTTTAATTTATAAGATGTTGCTTTCCTCTTTTTGTGGTATAGCTTAATGGATTTTAACATTTCATATTCATTTATTTAACACTACAGTTGTGTGCTGCAGGACCATAATTGCATATGTGTCAATGACATTATCTGCACATTTGAAATATATCTTATTTCAAATAATTGGCATTTGTTAGTCTTATGAGCTTCATCTTTCACCTCTGATTCCCACCTGCCTCTCCTATGTACATTTTCTAGAAACAAAATTTAAGGTAGACAAACTATTTTTAAAATATAAAGTTAGAAGGTATATTGCAAATCCTTGGGTGATCATATTGTCTTTCAGGAAACCAGCCAAGTCTTTTTCTGTTCAGATTTTTGTAGTCTTGCTAATAGGTACTGAAAAATAGATTATTAACATATTTAGCAAAATGCCTTGAAATATTTCTTGGTTCCTACTTGAATAATTTCAAGAATTTTTAGGATTTTATGTTTTGCTGTTAGCTAAAACAATTGCCTGTTTTTGTATGAAACCATAACTTTCAGTAAAAATTAAATGCAATATGACATTTTTCTCAGGAACTGCTTTTTGGAAATGTTTCCATTATAGCACATAATGTATCAGAAATATACTCTCTCTCTTCTTTAGGAGTTGCTGCATTTACACCCAGTGTGTGTGAAAGATTACCCAGATATGGTATTAAAACTTGTTGCACTCTGTTGGGTGACAAGAATCTCAGCCGATGGTGATTTAACATGGTTGGGGTTTAAATCAAATTTTGGGAAGCTGCAGTATTCTGTCATAATGGTTTCTTAGTATAAATTGATATATTAACATTGTAATAAAATACTTAAAATATAGTATTGTGCTTAATTTTTAAAGTTGTTATACAGATTTCCTTTTTGCTATAAAATTGGGCTTCTCTTCATTGCTGTGCATTGTATATTTCCAGAAATTGTGTGTGTGTCTGTGTAAGACACAGACACACACACACACACACACACACACACACACACACACACAAAACTACCATTCCTTAAGATCTTTCAGTCATATTAATAAGTTTCTCTCATCCTGCAACAAAATTAATGTGATGTCCCAAAATTGTATAATTTTAACCATTTGATAAATGCAAAAGTTAAATGGAATCTTAATTAGGTCTTGTTGTTTATGACATTGGTCTGCCCCTGCTATTAAAACCCAGCTGTAATGTGTATTTAGTTCTTTGTATAATTTTTCTATAGTCCTAATTTATTCTAATAATGTTAACATACATGCTGGAATAAATATTGAGAAATAGGGAAAATATCTCATATAAATTAATTTTTTTAAAAAAATTCATGAAGACATTGCTTGAATAAAGGGAAAGGATTCTTTCTATGGGGCATTAAACAGAATGCTTTAATAATTTCAGAAGTGCAGTGTATGTTGCCAAACTTGAGATTGGTGGCAGAAATGAATATTAAAATAGCAACTGAAGTTCCAAACAGATAAATATAGAATGATTCATATTAGGCAAAATCCCTAACTTCAGATATTTGCTGATAGCCATTGAGGTAATGGGAACTGAATGTGAAAGTCTTAAGGTTATGATATGAATTCAATGTGTTTCTGCTATAAAAAGAACAGAGATTGCAGCTCCCATCTTTTATTAATTGCAGCTCCCATTTTATTAATACAGGGATTAATATAATTTTTTTAAATTTGTTTTTAACTTTTATATCTGTGTTTTTTAATTATCCTGTAAACCGCTCTGAGTCCTTTGGGAAAGGGCGGTATATAAATGTAATAAAATAAAATAAATAAATCTTAGGATAAGTATAAAGTTTACTTCTAGTAAAGTACTTCGAAGTAGTTTAAAGCTGCTGTTAGCTTTGTATGATGTATACTTCTAGTGTTTGCACTATGATACTATGTAACAAAAATAATACAGAAAAGATGGTTTGCTTAATCATAGAAGTTTTCTTTAGAAAAAAGATATCTGTAGCTTCAAAAACAGGTGTAATGGAAGTATATCAAATTATTCTTGGAGATGAAAATATTGTGATAATAGCATATGAAATCATCTAATTTCCAGCTGTTGATGCATAGGACTAGTGAGGTGGAGTATAGAGTGAAAATTATAAATATTATAACAGAATAACTTCAGATGTATTTTTAAGAAGTGGTTTTCCATCATGATGGGATCTGCACTCTGATAAAATTATTGATGGCTTATAAATTATAAAAATCTGGGAAGTACTTATTGAATGAAAAAGAAGAGTGGGAATTTCAGGACAAATAAAATTAGATTACTTTGCAATGAGCTTTGGAATTTGCTGCTACAAAATTTGCTAATGCCAAATATAACAATCTTAGTTATATTTAAAAGAAGATAAATAAACAGAGACTTTCAAATAATTGGTAGTTACGATGGCTGTGTATTCATAACTGCAATGTTAGATAGAGGTTGAATAAATAATTAAATATTCAATACTATTGAATAGGAGCTGATAGGGAGCAGGAGCAGGAACAGGATGATGGTATTGTACTCATGTCTAATTTATGGGTTTCCTGTTGGCATCTGCTTGGCTGCTGTGCAGATAGATTCCTGGTCTAGCTAACCCAGCAAGTCTGTTATGCCTATTAGTGGAAAAAAACATGATGTGTACTAATAGGTTAACATAACAGAGTTTAAAAATAAGCAGATCAACTATAGTCATTCCATTTTAATATTTATCTTTTAATGAATTACTTCCCTGTCACATCTTTCAATAAATTAAAATAGACTATGAAAGAATATAATTAAATTATGTGGACTTTTTTTTGCAAAATGCTATTTAAAATGTATTGCAGCGTGAGAGAGCTACACTTAATCATGAGTCAAATGCAGAATTTGCATTAAAATCAATCTTAGACTTATTTGTTAATTTAAAACTCATAAAAAGCTGTTTAATAACAGAATACTGCTTCTTTCTCTTTGTTAAACTATGACAAACAGATCTGTTTCAATTGTGCTGATTGTGGTACCAAGGCATGTGGAAGAGCTGTCAATCACTCACTTGTAAATTGTTTATCCTTTTATCTGTGGATTAAAGTCCTCCCTTAATATTTTTAATTGTAAATGAAGAATTCTGTCTTGCATTTGAGATTTGAAAATGACACCAAAATAGTGAGGTCCAGAAATGTAGTAGTCATGATTACATTGATGCAGAAAAAATACATTATACCCTTGGTTTCCCTGGGCTGTCACAACAAACTTACAGAGATGCTATGATATTGTGAACTACCAGCTCAAAAAAGTTCACAGTTTTGGCTTAGGTCCAACATGGAAAAATCACAGAGCTATTTAGGGTGCTGTGAACTGACAACGTTTGGGAACCTCTGTACTATACCCTAGATCTAGAGCAGGAGTCCCCAACCCCCAGTCCATGGACCAGTACCGGGCCACAGCATGCCAGCAACCGGTCCGCACAAACAAGCAAAGCCATATCCGCGAGATGTAGGCAGCACACAAAACCACGCACTCTCCAGTCTGTGGAAGAATATCTCTCCACGGATCTGGTCCCTGGTGCCCAAAAGGTTGGGGACCTCTGATCTAGAGAACCATGGAGTTTAGTTTTATTGGAAGCAGCTTTTCTATACTTATAGATTAGACTTCCATGTAATTTGACTGCTCATATATCACTTTGAGCCAACCACATTCCTCAGCCATCTAGAGAAGTTTTATCAAAGTTCAGAAAGTTATTGAGGGCCTCTTTTCTTTATTTTGTAAATCCCCCAATGCCATAGCTAAAACAGAAAAAAACAAGGGCATAATTTTATGAGAAAAGCTGAGGAGCTTTCCTATCCTTATTCCTTAAAAGCAAATACAATCCTGGGTTCTATAAACAGAGGCATAGAATCAAGATCACGTGAAGTATTAGAACCACTTTATAAAGCCCTAGTAAGACCACACCTTGAATACTGCAACCAATTTTGGTCACCATATCACAAAAGAAGATGTTGAGAGTTTGGAAAAAATTCATAGAAGAGCAACTAAGATGATCAAAGGTATGGAGACCAAAACATACAAAGAACGGCTGTGGAACTTGAGTTTGAGTAGTCTAAAGAAAAGAAGAAATAGGGGAGACATGTTAGCAGTATTCCAGTGTTGGAGGGCCTGCCACAAGGCAGAGGGGGCCAGGTTGTTCATCAGAGCACCAGAGGGAAGGATGAGAAACAATGATTGGAAACTGATCAAAGAGAGAAGAAACCTGGAATTAAGGAGAAACTTCCTGACAATGAGGACAATCAACCAGTGGAACAGCTTACCCCCAGAAATCTTGGACGCTCCATCACTTGAAATTTTTAAGAAGAGACTGGACAATCATCTGTTGAGATGATATGCTTGAGCAAGGGGCTGGACTTGAAGACCTCCAAGGTCCCTTCCAGCTCTATTCTGTAGCAAGATTGATTTCTGAAGATTATGGAAAAAAATGAGATTCCCTTAAAATGGTTTGGCAAATGTTCGTGAGCAATTTATATTTTGATGCAGAAGAACAAAATATAAACAAAACAATATATTGTTTCTAAAATGGGAAGAATGAAACTTTGGCTCCAATGTTAATAATTTTTAATATTTGCTACATTGATATTTTGTAGGCTGTATATTTAGAGTGGGCAATTGGGGCAAATGGCTGCATGCAGTTCCTGGCATACCGTTTGTGGTCCCCAGGATATCTTGAAATCCAACTGCCGAAGTTCCGCAACAGGATGATTTTCAAAGGGCTATTTTTTACTTAATTAACTAACTAATTAATTTTGTAGTGTAAGAGCAGTGTTGTGGAGGAGAAATGAGACAGTAATATCTGCATGAGATAAAATGATTTTATTCTGATTCCTAAATCCATCCCTTAACAGAAAGTTGTATTCCCACAAGTAGGAAAACGACCTGAAATTTTGACCGTTCTTTTCAGTAGTGTCATTGGAAGCTACATTTGGGCTTCAGCTGCCAACTCCGGCTGAAACCTTTCTTGGAAAAGTTCTATCTCCCAGTAATTGTATGCCTGTGGCACACTAGTGTATATATGTGGGTATGTGTACATCTGTTTATATATCTCCACAAAGCCACAATCCCAAATATATACTGAGTAAGATAAAAATATCTTATTAGCTGTATTAATAGCTACAATTGAAATTTATTTTTTTGGAAAATAGAGAGCTCTGTTATGTTATTTCTTATAGAAATAGCAAAACAAACAGGGAAATGAAATGAAACTGCATGTAAAAGAGAAGGAAGAAAAGAGCAGGATGGTGGGGGCGGAACCCAATAGAAAGCTACACACTATTTCTTCAATAATGACTAATTGTTAGTGGTGGCCTGACAACTCAGCACCAATCTCTTGTACATGTCTTTATTTTTAACAACTTCTAGGGCTGTCCAAAGTATTCAAAAGGGTCAAAACACTCACTGAAGCGTTTAAACCAACCATAATCTCAACTCTGCTGGTAGTTCCAGTGGAAATGCTACCTGTTCAAGATACCCATGTGCAAAACTGAGAAAACCCTTTGAAGCAACTGGTGCTCCTTTTCAGCCTATCAGAATACATCATTGATTTAATGCATCAAAAAGGGTGCTTGGTTGGCCTATAATGAAGTACCTCTTATAAATGCTTCTAAACTATTACAGCTTTTTCTGTTTGATAAGATTGACTCTCTCAAGTTACAGTTAATTATTTGAAGGGTATGTGGAAACGCCTCTTAATATCATAATATAAACATAAGTGAAATGTTTGCAAAAGCATGCTACACATTTTTCAAAAGTAGAGCATCGTATCACTGCATACACTTATGTAGATTTGTTTCATTGAGCCTCTTATCACATAGGGATTTCCCCCCACAAATGCCTAATCAGTTCACCCCACTGATTTTCTCTAGCTTATCACTCTGAAGAATGTTCAACTAGATATAAGAAAGCTGTGCATTTAACTTCATTACTTTATTACTTATGTTAGAGATAAATCGTTCTCTTAAAATTTTGAAGATGACTATTAACCAATTTGGTAAAAAAATAACTTTCTTCTTCTATTTCTGTTTTCATGATATACATTCAAATCTGGTTATGTTTTAAGAAGCAATAATATATAATTTGAAAACTTTGACATCTTTCTAGTCTTAGTAAAAAAACCCTAATTTCTAAAAAGTTACCATTGATTTTAGGAAGAACTTCAGGTTGAAATTGATGTTATATTTTTCAGGTATTTCAAGGCCCCGTGCTGATAGTGCTCCACCTACACCAGTAAATAGATTGAGCATACCCCAAACTGCAGCTGTTAATACAACCCCACCTCATAATCGAAGACATCGTGCTGTAACTGTGAATAAGCCAACAATGAAAAACAGCACAGTAAGTCTTTACCCTTAGCAACAGCAATGTTGTGTTGATATTTCTTGATATACAGATGATAATTGACATTATTATATTATAAGCAGATACGATTAGAGTTCTAAACAAATGCTTTTCTTTTTCTTTCATTCAAATAGGCTAACACTGCTCATGCTTCCAAACACCAGCCATCATCTACTTCTCCGCTCTCTAGCCCAAACCAGACTAGTTGTGAACCTCGACCACTACCTGCTCCTCACAGGCCAAAAGTTAATAGTATCTTGAACCTCTTTGGATCATGGCTGTTTGATGCAGCCTTTGTTCATTGTAAGCTTCATAATGGAATAAACAGGGACAGCAGTATGACTGGTAAATATTTTCACCCATTTTGTCCACTTCATCCTCTTTGTTGCCATTAACAGGTTTGGCTAACCAAAATTAAAATCTGAAAAATAATATGATTAACTTTTGTCAGTGTGAATTATTATATTAATTTATTACAAATAAGATCTTGATTTTATTGGCAACTTAAGGGACTGTAACAGTAAAATATTGTAGTTAGGTCACTTATTTTCACTGACACTAATAAAGATGTCTTCTGCAACATATTGGCTAAGAGAAAGTTTTGTAGCATTACTTCAAAGCTAAATTTCCTAGCTGAATTATTTCAAGCAGTTAATTAGTAGAATGGGCGGCAAGCACTATAATAGGATGTGCCTGCATTATTTTATTATTGGTTTGTTTGTATTTTTCCAGAATTGCTATTTCAATGATTAGTTAAATTCTTTAGCTTCAAGGGTTCTGTAAAGCTGTAGTTTTCAGTCTTTAATCATCATTTTTTTATCTGACTTTCTCATAATTATTTTTTAAATTTACATATAAAATTGGACATAAGAGAAATAATACATAATAGTGTTCCAGACAGTGATAGAATAAAGCTTTTGGCTCATAGTTTTTTCCTAGCTCTGTAAGAATACATCATGTTGATATAACTCAGAATCACATTGCATAATATTTTGTGATACCTTGTTATTCTGTATTCTGTGGAAAATATAGCCACTGACTCCACCCTCATTGTAAAATTCTCAAGCCTTTACTACTAGTAGTAAATTTAAGTAACATTTATTGATATTTAAACATAATACTAAGATGCTAAGAATTTGTAAGTGAAAAAGGTTTGTTTTTTCATATGTTTCATATTGTTGGTATTCTAGTACTTAGTCTAATTTGCATTGTGCAATACTTAGCTGACTCTGGCTGATCTAGGAAGCAAAACTAGTTTGGGGCTGGTAAGTATTTGCATGGGAAAGCTGTCTAAGAAGTCCAGGGCTATAGGCTAGACTGGGAGGTTGAAAAAAGTGTTTTAGAAAAAGGCAATAACAAATAATTTCTATATCAGGACAATAAAACTTCATGTATGTGTTAGTGTAAATCAGTAGGAGCTTAGCTCAAATGGGAGAAATTTTTTCTGTATTCTGATATACTACAGGAACAAGAATTTAGGGACCACTAAAAAATTTAAAATGTGCTGTGTGCTGTATAACATCTATATGTGAAAGGTTTGCTGGCCTGCAATATGCAAAATTTGGGAATTACTTATAGCTACTAAATATGTCCTATCAATAAGACAACCTATTTATCTAGATTTTTTTTTTTTAGGAAATATATTGTCTTGGAAGTAAATTGCCCCTCAAAAAGGGCAGCATTAATTCCTTCTGATACTTTATTTTGGGGCTGCCCTCTCTCTCATGTCTTTTGGAGTATAGGTTTTATAATACTTGGCACACTGTCATTGAAATAACTATTGGGAACCCTTCATTTCTCAGGTTTAAGTGTTTGATCAGAATTCCGTTCTCAGTTCCCTCAAAATTATTGGGACTTTTCTCAGAATTTCTAATGGTTCAAGCACTCACTGATCACCCCAACTATTGTGCTCATATCTTGCCATCTTTCTTTCCTGTTCTAAGCTAAGATTTTCCTGCCTGTCTTTTTGAACTATGTTGTTTCCATGTATGCCTTATTGATTCTGATATAGTTTCACTTCTTATAGAGCAACCATTGAGATTCTGTAGCTGCTTTTCATTTTTGGGTGCAACTGTATCATACAGACTTTGCAAATTTATTTCTTCATTTTTCTTCTAATACTTTTTTAACGCTTGCATTCGGCACATCATATTGCTTCTCTGTTTCATTTTATCCCAAGGCCTTCATTATACTTATTTTAGTCTCCCCACCTGTAGTATCCTTCCTTCCTTGCTTCCTTCCTTGCTTCCTTCCTTGCTTCCTTCCTTCCTTCCTTCCTTCCTTGCTTCCTTCCTTCCTTCCTTCCTTCCTTCCTTCCTTCCTTCCTTCCTT
>JAKJMR010000256.1:2473209-2539020 GCA_024449315.1 Daboia siamensis | reverse complement strand
ATGATTGTTTGTCTCGGGTGATAGTTCCTTGATTAGAGTATTGTTTAGTGCTTGACTGTTTGGTGTTAATTTTGGTATATATCCTTGCTTATCTGGATGTTGACTGCTGGCGAAGAAGTCTTCTGGTCATTTTGCTTCCTTTTAGCAGTAAACAAGCAATAAACAATAGCATACTCCAGAAAGTAACCAGAAGAAAACAATATTCCCACTGACAGGGTGTAGAGATGCTATCTAGGAAATAATCAAACAAGAGAGGCAGGAGGTCAGAGAAAGAAATTTAGGATGGACCCACCCTAATGAATCAAGCAGTTAAAAGTGGTAGGAAGTTTTTACTTTCAGACTTGCAAGATTCTGTTATTTACAATAAAATAAAATTAGGTCATCTAATTGTATCTCCTGTCTGGTTTACCTGGAAGGGCTGACACAGCAAACTACTGTATATAAACAGAAAGCAAACCCTGTTCCCTTCTAGCACTGAAGATATTACTTAACAAGCAACAAAGCTTAGAGAGCACCATGGACTTCACAGTTCAGCCCTGAACTATGTATATTCTCTTCCATTGGGGACCACTGCAATACTGTCCTTAAGTGAATTTAATGGTTGTTAGCTGAATATCCATCCCAAGCCAAGCCATTCCTGGCTTGGTCTGTACCTGCCCTGAGCCATAGTAAGAAATTGCCTCCAACTTCCCCATCTCCCTATCTTGCCCCCATCTCTGCCCTTTTGGCCACTCTTCACCTTGCATGGCCTTTGTGGAATGGCAATCAGGGACAGAACTGGGCGACTTTGGGGCTGCTTGCCACTCCCCAAGGAGCCATAGCCATCCCAGTCCCTTGCTACCCTACACTTCCAGGATTCCTGCCTCCCTGCACTCCACCACCCCAGTTGACTTTCTCCACTATCTTCTTGCTCCTGATGATGATGAGGCAGGTCATGCTTATAATCACTCATGCCCTAATCAAGTCCAGATTCGACTATTGCAGTATGCTCTACATAGGGCTGCCCTTGAAGAATATCCTGAAACGACGGTACAGAACGCAGTGGTGCAGGCAGTTACATGTGCTCCTACAGCAGTGCATGTTACACCTCTGTTCTGTGAGCTGCATTGGTAGCCAGTTTGCTTCTGGGTCTACTTCAAGGTGCTGCTTTTAATCTTTAAAGCTCTTCAAGGCATGGGAGTGGGCTATCTGTGTATTTCAGATGAATGAGAAAGAACTTTGTTTAAAGCTCTACAGCAGGGGTGTCAAACTGCTGGCAATGGGGAAAAAGCTCCAATACGTTGTGCAACGTCATGTGACATCGTGGGTTTGACATGTCTGCTCTACAGAACTGCTGTTAAATTCAAATACAGAAAACTGGATCAGCGGATAGTGTAATTTGTTTTATGAAGTGATAGACAAACTCAGAAGAGTTGCAGTAACTGAGTGAATAATTACAGTAACTGTTGTTGGACAAGAGGAATTGCTGGCTACTCAAGAGATACTGTAAAGAAATGGAGTGTCTCTCCTTTTTGTAATTTCTCAACATTCAAGTGTCATGTGCCTGTTTGTGTAGGCTAAACTACATGTAATGCAGTATAAACTAATAAAGATTCAAATAAATTTTTGAGTCTGATTTTGAACCATTTCCCCCTGTTCTATTCTTTTTTTCCTAGCCTTGCTTGCTACACTTGGTTGTGTGTTATGTTTTACTATTCCTGTTTCTCTTAAAATAGAAACATTATGTTATTTTAATGTTTTGACAGTGAAAGATTGTTTCTATGTTGTAGTTGCTCTGTTGTAGAGGATAATTTGCATAGCCAATATTGGAATTACAGTACAGTATTTCATTACTTTGAAGCACTGCTGAAAGTAGTCCTTTGCACAAACATGTACTTTGTGGGAGGAACATTCTCTGCTTCAAGTCTTTTTGTCGTTCAAAACTTTTCTATATTAGAAAAGTAAATAGGTTGCTGGAAATTCTTATTTTTAGATAGTCTTGAATCTGAACATAAACATAGCTGTTGCAAAAAATGCCAACATGAACATGGATAAAAGGTTACTTTAAAAATGCCCTTGAAGTAAGAGAACAAATGTGCAGAAGGCATGCTTGTTGATAGCAGCTACAGATTGCAGAACCCTTGAAGAGAAAGCTTGAACAGTTCTCTTTTCTTGCCTCAGTTCTTCTTTATTAAGCCATTATTCAGGGCTTCAAGCAGCCCCTCGGTACAATGCAGAGAAATTAGATGTGTTGCCTTACATTTTATGTAAAATGAGAGATTGCTATGGTAGTAATAAGCCATATGGGAAGTGGCTTTTCTAAGGTTGGAGACATTTTTGTTTTATCAGTGGATATGATGGCATAATTAATTCTGCTTTGATTTATGCAGGCACTATTTTATGCAAATATACCTTCACAGCACATAAGTAATGATTGGATTTGTTTTAGCTTTAATTTGAAACAAACAATACATTCCTATTCCTACACAAATCTTCATAGTTACAAATTAATTAATTCCAGTGTGATCCTCAAAGTGAAATAAGATCCTTAACTACCATTTACATTAAAAGGGATTTCTTATGAACCCCTTCCTGGTCTGTTTGTTTCCCAGATGATTTGTAATTCTTTCACTCTCCACTTTCCCACAAAGTGCAGGTAACCTTGAATAAAAGTTTCTTCTATTGCTTTTTTTTTTTTGAAGAAAGGGTTTGAGTGATCACTAAAGTGTTTTGCCATCCCTATAGAAACTGCAGATAAACTGATCTGATGTTAGATAAACAGATAGTAAATTTTCTTTCTTTCCGTCTCTTTATGATTTCCTTATAGTGTAGATCTTCATTTGCTGATATATGAATAAAAGCAAGTTGCTTTCTGAATAATACTGTAAAACTAAATGTATAATATATGAAACCCATGACAGTATTTTAAATCTTTCAAAATTCTGCATGAAATCATAATTTTGAACCGTAATGCTAATTTCCTATGTGTTTAACAAGCCTGCTAGATCATAAGTTTTTAATATGTTTCAAAACCCTAAACACTATTTAACTTGTTATTACAGTTTCATCATTTTAAAGTATTTTATAACTATTGCTGTCCTTTGATTTATTTCCATTTTATTTCTATTATCTTGCAGCATCTTTTATCCAAATTCTTCTTTCTTATAAATCTTGTAAGTAGGAACTAGTAGCTTCTCTTTAATTGCAGTCATGTTTTTTTCTTTTTCTTTTTTTTTCATAATCCCATTTTTTAAAATTTGTATCATTGTCATTCCTTGTAGCTTTTGCTCTTTACATGGGGAAAGACAAGTAGTTGTGTGTGCTTTTTAAAGTGGGGAAGATTGTTGGCAAAAGCAAATCTGCCTGAAATCAGTCCCATCATTTTCCGTACTCTAGTCTGTGTTCGTGTCATGAATTATAGGACTTTGCACTAACCATGTTTTTTTCCCATAAAGCTTCTTTTACACAGATCTAGTTTTTGATTTGTATGCATTCTGCATGTAGTTTTTTCCTCCCTCCCCCCGCCCCAATATAACATTTTGCTGGATAGCTTATTCAGGATAAAAAATGGCTCATGGGAAGACGCATAAAGATTTGGATTTAGTTACCAAAATAAAATTAGTGAAGAAATTGTTGTTGTTTTTTAAAAAAAAAAGACAATAAAATTTATCTTAACCTGTTTCTTCTAAATTATCAATCTATTAGTAATAAACATTCAGTGCATGGGCAGAGCTTCTGTTTGTAAGACTGTAGTTGACATAGGCTGCATCCTATGTAGTTTTCTTTGAAGTAACTCTGAATTTTGAATTCAGTGAGACTTTTGAAGAAGCCTGCATAGGATTACGTTGTAAAATATCTTTCTCCATTTCCCTAATAAGGTAGAATTGGACTAACAGTTGCTTTTTTAGTGCTGGAATTATTCTTTTTTGTGAGCATCCATCTGCATGATCTTAAACTGCTCATATTTGCTAGAATCCACCTAACATATCTGGAAAAAAGGAATTGGGTAGGGAACATCTGATTTAGAGCTAGAAAAATCTGAACAGTTACATGTTTCCATAGAGCATTAATGACCGTAGAAATTTGTGAATAAAATATGCTTGATGCCTGTTAGCCACAGAAAGAGAAGAGTGAACTCCTTGTAGTTTTCTGATGTATTTTAAACTATATTGATTTTTTTTTCTCCTCAATCCATGCCACCAAAAGTTTCATAAGCATGCAGGAATTTCCATCTCAGCACTCAGGCCACCTTTGCCATACCATGCCTTGTGTATCTCATAAAAGCGACTCATAGTTCTGGAAAGCAGGCTTGATGAAGGTGAAACAACAGTAGGAGAAAAAAAATGAGAAGTGTATGGAAGGCATTTCTTTTTGAGCATTTTCTCTGGTGCTATAGAAATATATCTCTTGGCTTTTTTGAAGCAAAATTTTCCATAAACATGATTTGGAATTTGGCATCTGCCTGCATCCTTTTTTCTAGTTCCAGTGTAGGTTCACAATAGTGGCAAAAGGTAAAGGAGAAGGAATTGGGAACCCAAGACCTTGCAGATAGTTAAAAAGTCAAGTCAAGTTTTAGAGGACATAAAGGATTTATATAGTGGAGAAGGAAAATTAATGACATCGCTGTAAAACAAGTTTCAGGGAATTTTGTTGATGCATCTGGCTGAGAATGTGAATGGAGCAGAGTCTTCTGTGCTTGGGTAGCATGGATTGCTGAAGGAGGAGATGATTTACTTGTGTGTCAAGGTGAAAGGAATTAATTTTCTTACAATAGTCATAGTCCCTAAATGCTTTATAAACAGAGGCATTAACGTAAATGCAGTAAACTAATGTTTTTTATGATTACTAAATTTGACATGATCTTTGTGTCCAGGATCCCATGAGCCTGTTGGATATGCTTGCAAATGTAATGAAACTCTGTACTTCTTGTTTTTTGTTTTAGCTATAGCAACACAAGCAAATATGGAGTTTCGCAGGAAAGGTTCACAAATGTCTGCAGAGACGGTGGCTTCCAATCCTATGTTTGATGCAGGGGAATTTTCCGACAACTATGAATCTGGCAGAGCAGAGGCATGTGGAACACTCTGTAGAATATTTTGTAGCAAGAAAACTGGAGAAGATATACTGCCAGCCTACTTATCTCGGTACTGATTTACATTTTGAATTGTTCAAATATATTGTTATAGGCCTTTGTTACACATGAAGGGGTTTTTCAGCTTCTTAATGTTTGGCCACTTCAGATATTGGATTTTAAATTAAGTAATTTTAAATTAAAATGCATCCTCTTAATTGAGATTTCAAGAATAATATCTTTGACATTTTGGTATGTAAAAGCACAATCTCCTGGATTCCATCTTTTTAGGCAAATAAAATACAGTTTTCTTCATTCAATGCTTCCCACACCACTTTAGGAAAATGTTAATAGTAAGAGGATGTAATAATGACAACAATAAGGAAAGTAGCAAATTTTTCTTTTCTTTTTTCCCCATAAAACCTTATTAGGCTTCAACAAAATATACAATGTAAGTAAATGGATAAGAAAGGATTAAAAAAAAAGAAAGACAGAATAAAAACAGAAGTGCAGAAAAGAAAAAAGAATTAGAAAAAGAATGACTTCCAATTTTCTTTGATACAGATACAAATGTAAAATATATTAACCTCTTACTCTAAAATTAACCATACTACTTATTTAACCATAAACAATTCTAATTGTCAAATTCCAAAATTAAAGTTTCATTTAATTCAGTTTCAACAAAAAGTCCAATGTGGTTTCCAAGTAGAAACAATGCTAGAGAAGACTTGTTGGATCAAAGCAGTCAGTTTTGCCATCTCAGCCATTTTCCATTAAGTTCACTCTTCATTCTTTCATTGTAGGAATTTGTAAGTCCTTCCACCTTTGCATAGAGAAATCTCCTTACTGTTGTGATATATGAAAACAAGATGTTTTTCAATTTGTTTAGCCGTCAGGGCCTAAAAGGAAAACTGATTTCAATTTTCAATTCAGTTGAAGAATTCTCTGAATTAAAGTATGTATCTGATCCCAATATTTCTTAGTTTTCTTATATGTTTGCCAAGGATAATAAAAAGTATCTTCACATTTATTACATTTTCAACATATATTTGACACTACCTTATACATATTTTAAAAATTTATCAGGTGTTAAATACCAAAAGTACATCATCTTATAAAAATTCTCAAATTATAATTCAGTGTAAATTTCAGTCCTTTAATCCTCATACTCTACCATTACACAAGCATTATATTATATCCAAAAAAATTTTGCCCATTTAATCATACAATTTTTAACATCTTCCATATTCAGTTTCAATAAAGGTTTATACATCTTATCAGTAACATGCTCATCATTAGAACACAAGCCCAATTCAAAATCAGTTTACTCATTTATAAAATCGTAATTCTTTCCAAGTTTAAATCTTTCTGTCAATTGAGCATAAGCAAACCATTGACAAGTGTGGCCTCCTGTTTCCAATCTTTCTTTTGTTTTTAATTTAGGTTTTCCTTCAAGAAAAGTAGAATTGACCAGCATAGGTCAATTAGGTGTGTGTAACTATCATTTCTCTTCTAAAAAAAACTTCTTGGTGTGGATTTTGGGAGACAATCTTGTTTTGTACCTTTTCCAAACTCTTATATGGCTCATCTAATAAAATGATTTTTAAAATCTATATTAACCTTAACTTTGTCATAACAGAAATAGCTGTGGTGCCCAAATGTCAAATCATGTTGTTCCAATTCCAGTAACCTCCCACTTCTCAAAGTCATCCAGTCTTTCATCCATACAATAGGTAGCAAAATACAGATTTAAGTCAGATAATCCTAGCCCACCTCTTTCTTTAGCATCTTGCAACAATTTATATTTAATTCTTGTTTTTTTAATCCTGCCATACAAACTTGCAAATAACTTTTTGCCATTACTTAAGAGTGCTTCAAGGCAAGTAGCAATTCTTCAGCTGTTTGGCAGAAAGTCTTGTAATATCATTTATAAGAAAGAATGTTTATTTGAATTTTGAAACTGTTAACCCAGAGTACATATTTCAGATGTCATGGTTGTGGCTATGAAAAGCAAATGAACACTCATTTTTCCCATTGTTCTTTTGTAATGCATGGTGGCATATTGTGATTATGACATGTTTATGCAATTGGCGTCATTGATTATTATAGTTGAGAAACAGATAACATAATATATGTAACTTCTGGGAGAGTTGAAAAGCTCTCATTCACGGGGTTCCAATTGTAATGGTGCTTTTGCTTTATTTGTGATATGTAATTCTGCACATAGCTTAATGTGGAGAGTCTTATTTTACAGGGAGGGACAGAAGTATAAGAAATCAGTCCCTAAATCAAATTGTCTTTTTGTGTGAAGAAAATATTGTATTTTATATTACTCCTTCATGTTTCTGATCAGTAAACAACTTCAGATCAGATGAACCTACGCTTACATTTTAGTTTTAGTATTCTAAAAGTAGGTCATGATGTGCTGAATAAGACATATTCCTTTGGTTTTAAAATGTAATTTACTCATTGTTTTGAAAGATTTCCATGCCATCTCAGCATAGTGAGCCCTGGTGGTTATGTTTTTAGCTAGGAGAAGAATGATTTGGTCATCCTGGATGATTTGGTCAATCATTCTCTTTCAGCCCAACATCCCCTAGTTCAGGGGTGTCAAACTGCCGGCCCGCGGGCTGGAGCGTCACAGAGAAACCGCACCCATCCCATTGCTGGCAATGGGAAAAAGTTCTGATACGTCGTGCGACGTCGCGAGTTTGACATGTCTGCCCTAGTTGTTAGGGAGATGTAAACTGTCTTAGGGTCTCAGAATAAATGTCGGATATAAATAAAAGTAGTATATAAATATAAGAAGCAGTTCAGTGTAGTGGTTAAGGCCCCAGGCTAGAAACATGGAGACCATGAGTTCTTGCCCTGCCTTAGGCACAAAGCCAGCCAGGCAACCTTGGGCAAGTCATTTTCTTGCAGCCCTAGGAAGGAGGGAATGGCAAGCCAATTCTGAAAAATCTTGCCAAGAAAACTGCAGGCAAGTCACTGAGAATTGCACATGATTGAGTGGGGAAAAAAATAAATGCAATAAATAACATATTTTAATTCAGCATAACTAATTAAAACATCTGCAAGACTGAACAGCATGATAATTTTCAACTTTTAATTTGAAACAGAAAAATGTAGCAGATGCTTTATATCAGACATGTCAAACTCGCGACATCATGTGACGTCGCGTGATGTATCAGAACTTTTTCCCCATTGCTGGCAATGGGGTGGGCACAGTTTCCTTGTGATGCATCCGGCCTGCGGCTTTCAGTTTGACGCCCCTGCATTAGTTGCTCATGATGCCTCACTATAAATGCCAAATTTTTCTTTGCTGTTGACTATCTAAAATAATCTTGGTTTGCTGATGTTTCTTTCCTATAACTCATAGGTCCCCAACCTTTTAGGCACCAGGGACTGGTTCCGTGGAGAGAGGTTTTTCCATGGACCAGAGGGTCCATGGTTTTGTGTGCTGCCTGCATTTTGCAGATGGGGCTTTGCTTGTATGTGCGGACAGGTTGCTGGCATGCCATGGCTTGGTACTGGTCCACAGACCAGTGGTTGGGGAACCCTGCTATAACTTTTTATATATATTTTTCCTGCCAGGTTTTACATGCTTTTAATTCAGGGACTACAGATAGCTGATTCTGTTTGCCACCCAGTTCTGGCTAGTGTCATCTTAAACTCGCCTGCCTTGTTCTGCTGTGACCTGAAGGGGATTGATGTCTTGGTTCCTTACTTCATTTCAGCACTTGAAACTATCTTACCTGACAGGTAAATTGATAACATTCATATTATTTTTTAAATTGCTGAATATTTCCAGAACTACATAAATGGAATTAACGTGTTGTAAAGGAATTATACAAACTATATGGAAAGTATCTGGTTGAGTAAGGCTGTTCTGTATTTTAAAGAATACAGGTACAACAGTTCATTTAATGACCGTTCAAAATTACAACGACATTGGGGAAAAATGACTTATGACAATTTTTCATATTTATAACCATTGCAGGATTCCCACCATCACATGAATGAAAGTTGGATGCTTGGCAACTGTCAATCAATCAATCAACCAGTCTTTATTATCAAAGTACAACATGTGTACATGAGATTGGCTGAGCCTCCCTTCGTGCACACCCCCCCCCCCCCCCCCCCCCCCCCCCCCACCAAACCCCCCCCCTCTCCCCCCCCCCCCCCCCCCCCACAACTCACAGTGACAACAAACCCACCATCTTGTTACACCATGTGAGCTAACTGCACAATGCACCGGCCCCGCAAGTCTATCATACATGGAGTTATTTCTCATTCAGGAGCCTGACAGTCCATGGATAGAAGCTGTTCTTCAGCCTGTTGGTGCGGCTGGCTATACTTCTGTGTCTCCTACCTGATGGTAGGAGAGTAAAGAGCTACCGACCAGGGTGTGAGTTGTCCCTGAGAATTTTCCTCACTCTTCCAAGGTAGCGAGCCCTGGCAATGTTATCTAGTGGAATCGGGGCAGTCCACGATGTTTTGTGCTGTGCTCACCACCCTCTGTAGTATCTTTCTATCCACGGCTGTCAAGCTAGCATACCACACCACAATACAGTGTGAGAGGACGTTTTCTATAGTAGCCCAGTAAAAGAATGTCATCAGTCGTTGTTCCACCCTGTTTTTTTGCAAGGAAGTGGAGTCTCTGTTGGGCCTTTCTGGCCACCTGGGTTGTGTTGATTTTCCAGGTAAGATCTTCACAGAGGTAGACTCCCAGGAATTTAAAGGAGAAACTCTCTCCACACAGCCCCCCCCCAATGTAAAGTGGGGCAGGTTCCTCTCTTTTCTTCCGAAAGTCTAGCACCATCTCCTTTATCTTGCCGATGTTCAGGTGCAAGTTGTTCTCTAGACACCATGAGGATAGTTTTTGTACCTCCCCCCTGTACGCTGTTTCGTCTCCACCTGTAATAACACCCACTACGGTGGTATCATCTGCGAACTTGATGATTGCAGTGGATGGGTCAGATGATACACAGTCATATGTGTTCAGTGAATACAGGTAGTAGGACTAAGCACGCAGCCCTGTGGTGAGCCAGTGCAAAGCTTCAGGGAGGTAGATGAAATAGACCCAACCCTCACTGTAGCTGGTCCCTCAGAAAGTCTTTGATTCAATCACAGATGGAAGGGGGAAAATTCAAGTCAGTCAGCTTTTCAATAAGGATGCTCGGCAGAATAGTGTTGAAAGCTGAGCTATAGTCAATGAAAAGCATCTTGATATAACTTCTAGGTTTCTCCAGATGGCTTGCTACAGAATGTAAAGCAGTAGCTATGGCATTATCTGTCGACCTATTTCTCCTGTAGACAAACTGATGTTTGTCAAAGTCTGGTGGGAGGTATTTCATCACTACAGACGTTAATGCGATAGGTCTGTAGTCATTTAGGCAATTAATTGCTGTTTTCTTTGGGACTGGGACAATGGTGGCTGCTTTTATGCATGATGGTACACAGGCCGTTTACAAGGATATCTTAAAGATCCTAGTCAGGACCCCTGCTAATTGATCGGCACAATTCTTTACCACTATCCCCAGCATCCCATCTGGGCCTGCAGTTTTGCTGGGATTCACAGCCTTCAATACAGCTTTCACTTGATGTTCATACAGGGTGAGTGGCTGAGAATCAGAAGGCCGGCCAGCAGAGGCTATGGGGTCTGTTCTTTTCACCTGACTCATATTTATTATGGTTGCAGTGTCCCAGGGTCATGTGATTGCCTTTTGGGTCCTTCTGGCAAGCAAAGTCAATGGGAAAGCTAGATTCACTTAACAACCATGTTACTAACTTAACAACTACACTGATTCACTTAACAATTATGTTAAGAAAAAGTGGTAAAATGGGTCAAAATTGACTTAACAAATGTTTTGCTTAGCAACAAAAATTTGGGCTTAGTTATGGCCATAATTTGAGGACTACCTGTATTAACCCAGAAAACAGATCAAAGGGCAAAATGGAAGGGAAAGATTATTGATGTGGTTTGTTATATTCTGAATGACTTGTAGCATACATATATAATATTATATGAATGTTTACTATAATATATGCTATTTTATGTTATGCCTTTTGATCCCATTAAAATGGATAAGGGAAATTGATAGAGTTGGGAGCACTAGATAATATTTTTCTGTTTTAATTATTATTCATTTTTACTATTGATGGAGAGACCACATAAATAACTATTTTTTGAGAAATGTAGCTTTCATTATTAGCTACAACTGGCAAACATAATCGCACTGATTTTAAAGGAGACTAACTAAAAAAGGATTGTCATGTATATGGTTTCTTTATCCATGTTTTAAAGTTTAAAAAATAAATTGTTTTGAGAGTAAAATTATTTTTACATCATATACAGAAGCATAGCAATAAGTATTGTTTCATCTATCCCAGTTCTGTGAACATTAACTTGTGACAACTATCAGATAGGGATTTTTCCTGTCCTTCTTAGAGATGCTAGGGATTGAAACTAGGACCTTCTACTTACAATGTACTAACTTACATTTGACTAAGGTGCTAACAATCTGAGGACCCAGATTGTTGGGGGCAATAAGCTGACTTTGTAATAATGCCACTTGGGGTGTGTGTGAAAACCCTAATAAGCAGGCATATATATAGAATGAAGGCTACTGCTAAGCTTGTAAGCCGCCCTGAGTCTTCAGAGAAAGGCGGGATGTAAATGGAATTAAATAAATAATAAATAAATAAGTTCTCCAAAAGATCTTGTGCAGCCACCCATCTAAAATATTGACATCTTCAGAGGTAGAACACTGCGCATTTCAACAGAGTTGAACATCTTGCCCTTAACTTCAGGTATAAATGACATGAAATCACCTGTATTCAAGGTGAATAAGAATTCCAATATTTTCTCCCTACAATTTTTCCATTGGGGTCTTCTACCAGCAAACCATGACATTTTGGTGAATCTTGAGCAGACTTTTAATGCTACACGTGCACACTTAAATAAGATATTTTTGCTTTGAAATAGAAGTTGTAGATTTTTTAAATAACTTATCATTTTGTTGTTTTTTTATCCAGGGAGCTCTCAAAATTTAAAACATATGTGAATCCCACAGAACTAAGAAGGGCCTCTATCAATATTTTACTATCTTTGTTGCCTCTTCCTCATCACTTTGGAACAATCAGATCAGAGGTAATGGATTTTAGGGACTTTCAGGTTTTTTTTGTTGTTTTTTTAAAAAATAATAGTCTAAACATAACCAAATAGCAATTAGTATAGGATACTTCCAAGTGGCAAAAAATGGTATTATTACATAAAAAAAGAAATAAATTCAGAAAATGAATAAGAATGTGTGATTTTATTATAAATATTCTTGTATCAATACCTCATTAAGATAAAATACTTTTAAGACTTTGGACATTCATATACCACACTGTAATTTCAAATAGACAGGATCATATACATATTTTGCATCTTGAGCTGGTAATATAGTGTGATTGTTAAGTGAATGTCAACCCTGGCCTTTACTATACAGATAGATTCTTGACATCTTCTTGGGGTATTCTTACCATTCCGTTCCTTTGGACTTTCATACTTATGATTCACAGTTCTATAAATACAAGTTTCTGAATATAACTGAAACTTTTATTACATTTCTTCAATCTGCATAGATTGATTTTAAAAAAAGTTTTGCTAGTTAGTATCAGTTTTACAGTTTTATAGTTTATTTAATAGCTCTATTGAGCAATATTTCTGTGTTGTGTTCTTTAGTTCAGAGTAGGAGTATAACATATTGGAAAAGTAAGATAACATCCTTTTTTATTAGATACTTGCTAAATGCATGAAAGAGAATAAAGATTATATTCAAATTTGTTTTTCAGGTTGTTCTGGAAGGAAAATTCAGCAATGATGAAAGTTCATCTTATGATAAACCAGTAACCTTTCTTTCTTTGAAACTGAGACTTGTGAACATATTGATTGGAGCCTTGCAGACAGAAACAGACCCTAACAACACACAGATGATACTAGGTTGCTTTTTTACTTGATCCATGAGATGTGTGCTTTTGAAAAAAGTTTTGTGCATGTTACCCGAGTTATCATAAAATCAGATTCCAGTTGCTGGAGATTATGAACAGTTAACTTTTTTGTTTCCGTTATCTGGTATTAGAAGCCAGAGTGATAAATAACTGTTCTTCAAAATTTGTGAATATGTTTTTATAATATTTGTATTGTTCTGATGACTTCAATTTGATCTTATTGATTAAGGAAATTAAAAATGAAATGATGTTCAAGTAGAAAGAAAAAATGAGTTTATAAGTGATTGATACATACTACTGTGGTGGTAAGCAGAAAGCACAGGCTGTTCTATACTTTTATTTGCGTTTCCAGATGAATAATATTTTGGGGGCTCATTGGAAGAGGGTGTATTTTCTGGACAAACAACTCAAAATATACTTTCCTCTGATAGCATACAGAAAAAACTATTTTTTTTTCAAAAGTATTACAATTTTTTTTGACAGATGTATATATTCAGTTGTTTTATAACACATCTTTTTATTTATTTGTTTAAACGATCCCCTCCCCCAAAATACATTTTTTTCTTTTTTACCATATACTTAGTAGGAAATAAAGGGCAGTCTCTGAACACACAAAAAAACAAGGGGAGAATCTTTCAAGTAGCAGTAAAAAAAAATTACCATGGGAAAGGCTTAGTGTGCTTTAGATATTCCTTTGTCAAAGGAATTTAAGGCAGTACAAAGACATTGCAAAGCATTGACATTGATAAAATGTATTTTATTTTTGTTTTCATAATTTAAAAATTAATATCTGCATTGACTTTATATATTCACATGTCCAAAATATGCTTGAAACTCTAGTGCAAAAATTTCTCCATTGCACATGTCGGTGTGATTCTGGGTGGGCAAATTATGGCTCTCCAGGTTTAACTCATTAAACTATCTCTAGTTCTAATTCCTTTTTCAAAGGAAAAATAATAATGGATAATTCCCCCCCCCTCCAAAAAAAAAGGTATGAATATAGTAGAATTGACCTGAAATTGGTAAATGTGGATCTGAAAAGAAATTTCTAATTTTCAAAAATTGGGAGCAATGCCTTCCAGTGCAAAAAACATCATTAGATATAATGTCACACAGACAGAGACCTTAACTGAAAAAATATTGTCATATCTTAAATCTTCTTCTACAGCGGCGATGCTGAACATTGTGCAAGATTCAGCACTTCTAGAGGCCATTGGTTGCCAGATGGAAACGGTAAGATTTCTCTCATTTTTAAGAAGAGATGCTTTGGTGAGTCAAAGCAGATTATCCTATAAGTACAAAAGTTTTCTGAAAATAGCCTTCCTCTTCTCATCAAAGCCTGATTTCTGAATTAATAGAATGGTGGTGAGAATATTATCCTGAAAAGTCACAGTCGCACTAATAGTGGCATTAGCACGGCAAGTGGAGGAAGCACAGAACCAACAACTCCTGACAGTGAGAGACCTGCGCAAGCTCTGCTGAGAGATTATGGTAAGATTGTCTACCTTAATATTTGCAAAAAAAACCCAGTCTACAAATCCCATTTTATTTAAAAGTAGCATCTGAAAGTTTTTGAATATTGTAAACTAGCAAAATTCAGCACTTTCATCCTGTTCCAGCAAGCATTTGGGTGATGGAAGAGGTAGTGATTGCTTTTCAGCAGATCTGTTTAACTTTATTTTGTTTTGTGATTATACAAATAACTTTTTAATATATGTATTTTAGTTTATGACTCTGTAAATGACTTGAGTCTTTGAAGAGGGTAGATATAGATATACATGATGCTAATAAATAATTGTCATTGTGATAAGAGACAGAGGGGAAAAATTGGCATTTTTGCTTTTTTGGGTTTTGCGCAGTATATGTGTTATAAACTATATAATCAACCACCTGTGAGGTGGTTTGGGAGCTTTTTAGTTTTATAATAGTTTTTCTATCTGTTCCCTTGTTGTAGCTTCTTCCCTTCCTCATCCTTTCAGTATTGCTACTTTTTCATTCTAATTATTATTTACAGACTTCTGAATGCTACTAAATATGTATACAATATTGAGTCTGATTTTCAGAATGGAGAAATTTTTGTGGCCTCATATATTGTGTTAGAATGATTTGATGTCACTGAAATTGGGGGGGAAATGTAAATAACTTCACTAGATGTTGCTTTGATTGCAGCTTTTTGAATCCCTCTGTTTGTATTTATTGCACTAAATGTATACTGTGTTCTTAAACAAGTCAGCGAAACCCAAGATTCATTAATCAGTATTAATCAGATGTATATAAAACATTGTATGTGCACAGATATGTGTCTCATTATGTATGTTTCCACTACATTTAAAGATCATCTTTCTACCTGACACTCTTTCTTGTAGAAATTACTTCAGGACCTGTCAGAGTAGTACATATTTGTCTCATTTGGAACATTCTGGCATATTTTTCTGTGGCAACTGAAAGCCGGAATGACTCTTTTGACTAGAAAACCTTGTTTTCAAATGCATTAAGAAGCAATTGTTATCTGAGGCTACAGATTTCCGAATCTGATCGACAAATACCAGTTGAAGATCAGCTTCTTTGATAAAGTTAGTGATCCCAGTCATCCTTCCTAAGAACCCAGAAGGCACTTGTAATGAATTTCCAAATAAATTCACCAGGCAGGCAACTATTTGCATATCTAATTATCCATCTAAATCTCTTTCTACCACGAATGACAGCATAAAATCATTAGTTTTAGGTGAAGTATCAGATAAGTTACTCTTACTGCATGACTTATGAAAGATAGTTAATTATTTCACAGAGGTAGAGTAGTGTTCCATGTTTTTAGGGAGGAATGCAGTATGTTATCTGATTAAACTTTGAAGTCCTGTATACTTTATATATATACTTTATTTATATATATATATAGTATACTTATATGTATACTTTATACTTTATATGTATACTTTATTTATATATATATATATATAAAGTATACATATACTTTATTTATATATATATATAAAGGCCCAGGATAGCACAATACCAACAAAGAAGAAAAATAACAGCTCTCAAAAGTGGGGGAAAATGGCAAGTAGGTGACAAGCAACAGGGAGAGAGCAGAACTATTTAACTCAATTTTTGCATCTGTCTTTACACAAAGGGAAAAAACAGTCCAACCTACCAAAACCAATGCCATAAAAAACAGAATAGAAATCTAGAACTAAGAAGAAACTTCCTGACAGTTAGAACAACTAACCAGTGGAACAACCTGCCTCCAGAAGTGGTGTATGCTCCAACACTGGAAGTTTTTAAGAAGAAACTGGACAGCCATTTGCCTGAAATGGTATAGGGTTTCCTGCCTGAGCAGGGGGTTGGACTAGATGACCTCCAAGATCCCTTCCAACTTATTGTATGTATGTGTGTATGTGTATGCATATGTATGTATACATACATACATACATACATACACACACACATATACACATATAGATATATATACACAAACACACACAGAGAGACACACACACACACATGAAAAATAATATTCTTTCTCAGAGCTTAACAACTCTTATAAAAGATACTTAAAAAGATACTTATGATCTACCCTTGAAGTTATCCTTCCACGCCCGCCATCCCATAGTTATATTTTAGGCGCTTGGTTAAGGCTAACACTTACCACTAGTTGCAGTGTCCTGTGGTCATGTGACTGATTTGTAAAGTTTTATATTGTTTTCATGCAGAAAATGGCAAAAAAACACCTATTGGATATGCTGAGTTCACTTGACAACCACCTGGTTCACCTATCAATGATGCTATTGCTGTTAAATATGTTTTAATTAAATGTGCTGCATTTAGCAATTTTAGGCAACCTTTCTTTCAACAACTCAGTAGTTTAAAATAAAATGATTTTTCCAATGTCCAAAACAAATATATGCTATTTTTAATCTGGAATTGTCTCAAAATATAAATATCTCATGAGCATAAGTTTTAAATTATATTTTAGTCTCAAGTGCTTTTAAATATGTGTTGTGCTCTATAATGAAGCTAATACAATGGAACTGTTAGGAAAAGCAAAACCAGATCCCTGTCAAGATATCAGAGGAGTCACATAATGTTAACTATGCCAGTAATAGTTTTTTATTAGAACATTTCATTCTGTAGAGAAATTTGATTCAGATTACTGCCCAGTGATCAAAGTGAAAGATTTTTTTTTACAAAAACCATGTGATAGCAAGACTTGTAATACCGTATTTTCCGGCGTATAAGACGACTTTTTAACCCATGAAAATCTTCTCAAAAGTTGGGGGTCGTCTTATACGCTGGGTGTTAGGGTTAGGGGCGGTTTTATTATCCGATGTTACAGGAAAAACCAGAGGCAACACCCCTCCACACATACACACACGCAGGCAACCTTGGCAGCTCATTGATAGTGGGGGAGGAAGGGGTTGGGAATCACAAAATTGCTGTCCATTGTCGAGCCCTGCGGGCCCAACACTACGCAGGGGGTCTCGTTCCAAAAACAAGCCCTGCTTCACCTACTCACACCCCCCCCCACTGCACATGGCTCGCTCCATGACCCGGCGCTCCGACAAACAAGGGAGGAGGTCGCCTATAATCAGCAAGCCCGACTATCAGCTGATCGTCGGTTCCTGGCTCTGCAAACCCGACGACCAGCTGCTTCACAGTGTTTGCATGCGCCTGCATCGCAGGGCTTTGCTGAAGACCCCGCAGGCACTCGGGAGGACAACCCAGTCTGCCTTGCCGTACAGGGAGCCTGGGCACTACAAAACATGCTAGCTGTTCCCTTGCCTGCCGACGCACCTGTGCCGGGACTGCATGCTATAGCCTGCGTGCTGGAGGCAAGGGCCGGCTGTTTTCAGTCGATGTCAGATGGACCGGAGCCGGGGACTGCTGGAGGGCGGCCCTGGGACATGTGGACGAGCCCGCTGGAGCCAGATACGGATGGGGGGGGCAGTTGGTTGGAGAGGGATAGGCACACACTGGGAGCACGTTAGCGTTTTCACCCGGGTTGGGGTAGAGGGGGTTTGGAGAAGAGTCACCCAGGATACTAACAGCAGCAAGGTTTACAACGCTGAAGTTGTCGAGAGTCGGAAGCATGTGGAGGTTAAAGAAACGCAGGCAGGCTCTGGATGCCGGAAGTGTACTTTGTACATTGCTAAGCACATTGATTTATGCTTTATATTGTAAGCTGCCCTGAGTTTTAAGGGCGGGATATAAATGGGATTTTTTTTTAAAAAAATTGCATACTACCGCTCAGATCATTGGGAGGGCTGGGCAGGCAGGCAGGGAGAGCTGACCCACCCAATCCAAGCAGACTTTGTATGCAGTGGGGTAGTCTTATACGGCGAGTATAGCCCAAACCCTATAATTTAACAGGAAAAGTAGGGGGTCGTCTTATACGCCGGAAAATACGGTACCTAAAAGATTGTGAAATACTTTTGAACTTAAAATTCTTAATTTTCTTCATACATATGTAGTGCTGTTGTCATGCTTGGGGCAACTTTTATCTTGTTTAAGATGGCTCACACCAGTGACTAAAACTATTTTGAGAATAATAATAAAAAGCAGCATAAGGCCATAATAATACAACATGTACAGAATAATCATTTAGAAGTCTTCCCGATAGACTCTGCCTCCTGTCTCTTCCCTTCCCTTCCTGAAATTAGTAGTTATGATATATTTGCGTAGTAATGAGCATATTTCATAGCCTCGGGGTAGCTAAGTTAAGTGAAATTAACTTTTCAGCTTATTATAACATTAACCAGTCTTGTTTAATTAGTGATTTGTGACTGAGGGCTTATGTAGTGTACTTAAATGAGACTTCATAATGGATGTTATTGATTGGATAGGAGGTTGAAGAATTTTACTTCCCAAATTAATCAGCAGAATTCTGTTATGACCAATCTTAGCAAAGAAATGTACAGAAAAAAATACAAAGAACAAGCCAGATTTATGTGAGTGGAAGTTGAGCTCTAGGAAGCTTCTTGAAGCTAAGTGGCAAAACTTAGCGGCATTATAGATTTTTGGACATTTTTGTCAGCTGGTACAGAAGCTAAATAATCATCTGATTCCCCTGGAGCCATTGTTAGAAAAGAAATCATCATTTTTTAATGTAAACCCAAATAAAAATGGCACTGTGATAGTGTACATATTATAGTTTCTCCATACCACAAAGGCCAAGGTGGCAACATAAAGGAATATTGTAGTATTTCCCTTCCAGGAGAGCAGAGGGGATGACATTGAAACATACCCTTCTGAAAGCCCAATTATATACGTAGTATAGACCAGTATAGAAAGATAAGATGCAGTGATTCTCCCATCAAAGTGGAGCAGAGGACTAAACTTCAATTCTAGATCCAGGAGGTGTTGTGTAATCAATTACTTAGCCTTATCCTTTAATACAGGGGTCCCCAACTCCCGGTCTCTGAACCAGTATCAGGCTGCAGCATGCCAGCAACCGGGCCACACAAACAAGCAAAGCCCCATCTGCAGGATGCAAGCAGCACACAAAACCCACGCCCCCTCCGGTCCGTGGAAAAACCTCTCTCCACGTAACTGGTCCCTGGTGCCCAAAAGGTTGCTGACCTCTACTTTAATATACACAAATTAACTAGGAATAGGCCACACAATGTGATTTTCCAGTCTAAGACTTTCTTCCAATTGGAATAAAAATTATTATTCAGCATTCCAAAATTCTCATTCATGGTAAACTTGGATAAATCAGTTATATTTTTTGAAAAGACATCTAGTTCCAGATTATTTTTTACTTTATGCTTTAGAAATAGTTTATGCTTTCAGTAAGGTAATAGACTTCTAAAATATTGAATTGTGAAAGTAGTAAGCCTCAGGCATGGAAAAGTTTTCTGTTTTTATTAGAACAATAATGTTGCCAACTAAAAACCAGATTTTGCAAGAGAAAAGGTTGGTTGGGGAAAGGTGAGTTTTTTAACTTGTCATTCTGAACTATTCACTTCTCAAATGCAGAAAATTTTCCATTTCTGGAAAAGGATAATATTTAGGTATAGAATAGTAAACATCAGATATTGTTAGCTACATACAGTAGTGGCCAAAGTTGTGGAAATCTTTTGGGGAAAGTGTATTTTTGAGGTTTGATGGGTAATAACACCACTTTTTTTGGAGTAGTACCATAAAATTATATATCAATGGAAAGATAATTTAATAAAAAATGTAATGCATAGTTTGTTCAATTATCTGTACTGTTTTCTATGAAAAGTTATACCAGAAAAAGGAAGCACAACTTGCTTAGGTTGATATCAGGTAGCTTTCCTTCATCTGATTGTAGCCAATGAGCATGAGTGTTTAGAGAGCCAATCAGGTGTCATCTTGCTTTGGCAATGAACCAATCAGATCACAGTAGGATTCAGTTATTGATGTCATGTATTGAAGCTAAGAGGAGGACATTTGTCAGTGTGTTATGTGATCACTATCAAGTTGGTTAGGGGTGGGGGGGGGGGGTTTCATTCATTTAGTGAGCTTGTAAACATAATAAAATTAAAGTAATGGTGCAAAGAGTTGACTGGTTTCCCAGAAAGCGAGGTAAAATAGTATTATTAAGTGAACAAGGCTACAGTTATAAAGAAATTAGAAGAAAAATTGGTGGAAACTTAACCAAAGGTGGTATTTCTACTGTACACTTTTCCCAAACGTTTTCCACAATTTTGGCCACTACTGTAATAATGTTACATTTATTTTGTTCAAATTTTATTTCCTGCCAAAAAAGGCATTTCAAAATTTGTCACAAAAATACAATGGCAAAGGTTGGAAACACACAGAAAATTTAAGTTAGCCAAATTTACCAAGATTTCATTAGCAGCATCAACCAATGTTTTAGATCAGGGGTGTCAAACTGCCGGCCTGTAGGCCGGACATGTCATCCGGAAGCCATGCCCACCCCATTGTCAGCAACGGCAAAACTGTCCTGATACGTTGCACAATGTCACGTGACGTTACGAGTTTGATATGTCTGTTTTAGATCAATACCTAGCTACCTTAATTAACATTCAGAAACTAAATTACTTCCTGTTGAATGTTTTACTTCCCCAGAGGAGTGTGTACTTTGTTTTCTGAGTGTATTGTGGCTGCTTTAGCTTCTGTCTGATGGACTGCTTTGCTGATTGTCACTAATGCTTAGTTGTTTTCCCTCCCTGTGGTGTGTGGCATTGGGGTTTATATCCTAGCTCTTCATACAGATACTGCAGCTGGACTCCTGATCCGCAGCATTCATTTGGTGACACAGAGGCTCAACGCACAGTGGAGACAGGAAATGAGCATCTCGCTAGCTGCATTAGAGCTTCTCTCTGGTTTGGCAAAGGTGAGCTTTAGGGAGTCTTTCTACTGAGAATTGTTTGTTTTAGGCTGAAGGATTTGTACTCATCTTCCTTTACTTCTTTACCAAAATCTCTTTCCTGGCAATGGCAGAGCTGGCAATGTAACTTGTTCTATAGTAGGATCTAATATTTTTCCCTACTTGGAAAAAAATGATACAAAAAAAGCTGAACTGAATAGCAATTAAATGAAATAAAATTAACTAAAAAGCAAAACTCTTTAAGCCAAAAAGGTAAGTATAAAACTCCAATATCTATGGGGCTTTTGCATTACATTCTATAGTTGGGTATATTAAATTCACTTCTCTTTTTATGGGGTTTTAACTTACCTAATGTGATTCCCTAAAGCTAAGCAACTTTTTGTATTTCTCATATCAGGTGAAGGTTGGCGTTGACTCTTCGGATAGGAAGAGAGCAATTAGCTCTGTGTGCTGTTATATTGTGTATCAGTGTAGTCGTCCAGCTCCTCTTCATTCTAGAGATCTCCATTCCATGATAGTCGCAGCATTTCAGTGTCTCTGTGTCTGGCTTACCGAACATCCAGACATCCTTGATGAAAAGGCGAGTGAAAATGCCGTTCTATATAAGCATAATTATTTGTGGTAACAACTACAAGTAGTCCTCAACTTACAACCATTCATTTGTTGACCATTTGAAGTTGCAACAGCGCTGAAAAAAGTGATTTATGATCATTTTTCACATATGCAACTATTGCAGCATCCCTGTCACACAATCAAAATTTAGATGCTTGGCAACTGGTTCATGTTTATGACCGTTGCAGTTTTCCGGGGTCATGTGACCACCTTTTGTGAACTTCTCACAAGCAAAGTTAATGGAGAAGCCAGATTCACTTAACACCCATGCTACTAATTTAACAGCTGCAGTGATTCACTTAACAACTGTGGCAAGAAATGTCCTAAAATGGGCAAAACTCATTTAACAAATGTCTTGCTTAGCAACAGAAATTTTGAGCACAATTATGGTCATAAGTTGAGGATTACCTATATATTTTTCTAAACTGTGTCTGCATATTTTGTTTGCAAAAGCAATACAAATAGGAGTGTAAAGTTTTCATTGGAAAACCACATTTCACTCTTTAACAATTGCCCCAGGAATTATCCTGTAGTTTGTTTTCAAAATAATGCAGTCCACAACAAATGATGACATTTGCCTCAGTTAAACCACAGGAGATAGGGGAAAGTAAAAGGAGTTACTAAAACTCAAGTAGCTTGCATGTTCTTTCTTGAATGTTTTTAATATAACTAACCACTTCTGCCAACCTAGCAGTTTGAAAGCATGTAAAAATGCAAGTAGAAAAATAGGGACCACTACGGTGGGAAGGTAACAGCGTTCCGTGCACTTTTGGCGTCTAGTCATGCCGGCCACATGACCACGGAGACGTCCTCGGACAAGCGCTGGCTCTTCGGCTTTGAAACGGAGATGAGCACCGGCCGCTAGAGTCAGAAACGACTAGCATGCATGTGTGGGGGAACCTTTACCTTTACCTTTACCTTTAACCACAAAAGACATGATGCACATATATGCATCATATATCCTCCCCCTCCAAAATCTAATTATCAAAATGACTATTTATCATTTTAAATCCAGTAGTACTGAGTTTTAAGAACAGCAAAAAGCATCTTAGAGTTTTTATCATTATAGATTCCATAGTAGTAGGTTGTTTTGGGCTCCTCTAGTTCCTAAAAGATCTGTCAAATTACAAACTTTCTTGAAACTAACTAAATGAAATCAATGCCGGGAAAGTGAGCTTTTAATTACGGTATACAGTGATTGCCCTAATAAAGTAATAGTGCAAAGTATATAAGAAGCTAATTAGTAAAAATGTAACCTGTAGCAAGTTGAAATACTGTAAAAGGTCTTCATTATGATTTCTGTGATTCACACATATGGATTATCTACTTATTCAGAATTCCTCTGAGATTCTTTCAGAGTTTACAGGAATGTGACAGGAGCCCTGCACAGTACATACCACAAGTCTAAATATAGCTTCTGCTTAATCCTTTCAATTATTTTGGACCAATCCAAAGATGAAGAATTCTTCTTTTGGTTCCTTGTTCTATTGAAAATCTTACTATCTTACTGTTGTTTTGTTCCATTTATTCATTTTTAATCTACATTCATCATATTTTTCTGAATATTTATAGAGTTGTTTAAGGTCTTAATTAACTTAGTTATTTTATTTCTTTCTTAAAGTGTTTTTTTGTTAAATAGCTGAATGGTACAGCATTCCTTTTTTAGGATTGTTTAAAAGAAGTATTGGAGATTGTGGAACTGGGTATCTCAGGAAGTAAATCCAGAAGTAGTGAACAAGAAGTTAAGTACAAAGGAGATAAGGAGCCAAATCCTGCTTCCATGAGAGTGAAGGATGCAGCTGAAGCTACCCTCACGTGGTATGAAAGATTATTGAAAGTAATCCTGTTAATCACAGTATATTTTTCTTAGCTTGGTTAATGTTTCTATAGTGAATTTGCTCAAAACAGTGTTTTGCTTAAAACTGAAGAATCTTGGAAATATATATTTGGTTAAAGAATACACTTTTAGTTTCAGCATTTTCCTCTAAAATATTCTTATTATGTTACTTAAAATTGTAGGCTGTTTGATGCAAGACACTAGTAAAAATGTCATAGATACAATTTATGCTGCTTCCAGCATTCTACAGCATTTTTCCAGCATTTCTACTAAATATGTCTTGACTAAATTATTTTTTTGGTTTACAGCATCATGCAAGTTCTTGGAGCTTTTCCTTCACCCAGTGGTCCTGCTTCTCCTTGTAGCTTAGTAAATGAGATCACCTTAATTAAATATGCTCGGCTGCCTTCTATAAACAAATATAGCTTCCGCTATTTTGTCCTGGATAACAGTGTCATCCTTGCAATGTTAGAGCAGCCCTTGGGGAATGAACAAAGTGAGTAAATATGTGTATCTTTTCGTGCATGCATGTGAATATATGTATTTACAGTTAATTAAACTGGTCTCCTGCATTGTAGAATATTGTGCTGAACTGTAGAAGTGAAATTGTGCCATATTAAATTTGGGAAGTATATGTGATATGCAGCTCAACTTAAGATGATGATAATTCAGTTTCAGGATGGTTCATCCTGCTTTGTTTCAAAACTGATGACTAGGACTTTGTCTGTTTTATTTGTTGTATTCTTCATTTACTAGCTTAGTTTTGGAGCAAGGTTTTATTAAAATACATTGTTAAAAAAGTAGCAATTTTCTTTTTAGATTGGCTTTTAGGTACTCTTATGAAAAGATAGTTCAAAGAGACATATTACATAGTTTGCAAACTGAATTACATTATGAAAATGAAAAAAAGCTGTAATCTTCATAGCTGTATTTAACATTTATTATTAAAGTCAGTAAATCTTTTAATACTAATTACTGGGGAATGAGTAGAAAACATTGTGCCATTTATATTTGATTTATAGGTTTTCCATAGACATTCAAGTACCTTTCAGGCACAGAATCCAGAATCCTTGGTCTAATCCAGCAGGCTGTTACATTACTAGTACATTTCAGCTGGATTCTTAAGGCTCATTTTTTGTGATCCTGGAGCCTGATGAAACACATGATAAAACTGAGTTGCAGTATAGGAATTCAAACAGAAGCCAGTTAAATACAAATTAAGTCTGTTTCTATTTTAATAAGTCTTGCAGCTTTTCTATAAAAATATAGCAAAAAATATTTTTTGTTTTCATTCACTCAGTAATGGGTATGCTATAACCCATACATGTCAAACTTGCAACGTCACATGACAAAGTATTGGGATAGTTTTGCCATTGCCAGCAATGGGGTGGGCGTGGCTTCCGGATGACACGTCCGGCCCATGGGCCAGGAGTTTGACACCCCTGCTATAACCCATTTGATTTTATTCTTTCCTCTTGCTTTCATTCGTCTGGTAAATTAAAATTGTCCCAAGTTTATTTACAGACATAAAGGGGGAGGCTATTAGTTTCTTTCCAGTAATTGTATGGAGCTCCTGCACACGGAGCAGGCTTATGCTTCTAACTTCAAATCTGTCTATTGAATTTCTAGCTCTGCCAATTGTGTTACTGAAATTTCTCATTCCTTACCGTATTTTCCGGCATATAAGACGACTTTTTAACGCATGAAAATATTCTCAAAAGTTGTATGCCCAGTCGCCTTATACGCCGGAAAATAGTAAATCCTCGGGAGCAGAGACGTTAGTGGAAACGGGCAAATCAAGCGCTCGAGAATGGCAAAAGACAGCCTCCTCATAAATAAACCGACCAGCCCAACCGAGGCTGAGGCTCCAGCTTACCAGCATCCTACGGCAGCAGCCTTTTTTTTTTTTTTTGGAAGGGAGTGGGAGTTAAGCGTGTGCCGAGCTGCTGGTGCTCCGCGAGCACAAGAGCTCAAGAGAGCGCGGGATGCCAGGCGGAGGCCGACCTGACATGTTCATGCAGAGCTAAGCTTCACCTGACCCTGGTAGTTTGACTTCAGGGTGTAGTGCCGCGGCAAACCTACAGCAATACCCGCCCGGGAAGACGCAGCTCGGGAATTGCGACAGGCAGACCGCAGCGGAAAACTGGCGCTGGGGCTTCAGCAGCCCGGGGTTGCCCCTCCGCCCTGAAGTAGAAGGCGGCCTTGGGGAGGGTGTGTGTGTGAATCTTAAACTTGCGGCACAGGGCTGAGCCCGTTTCTCCCCCCCCCCCCACTCCGCCGCCCTGTTCATTAACTAACCTATGGAAAGAACTGCCTTCTTTCAGACCGGGTGTCTTCCCGAAGTGTTGGGCCACAATGCTCGTTGCTCCTGGCCGAAACAGCCAGCGCGTGTGGCTGAAGTAGAAGGGGGCGCCAAGACGAGAGGAGACGAGGTTTAGGCGAGGCAGAGCAAAGCTGATCTCGAGGCCAAAAGTTCTTGATAAACCTTCACCTAATTGAGAAGCAGCCCTGACTTCCTACTTACCCGTATTTTCCGGCGTATAAGACTTTAACCCATGAAAATCATCTCAAAAGTTGGGGGTCGTCTTATACGCCTAGTTGTCTTATACGCCGGAAAATACGGTAATTTGTTTATACATGCCCAATGTAATCTTTTTCAGCATTATTATTTTAAGAGGTTATTCATGCTAATTTTTCTCTTCCCCAGATGACTTTTTTCCTTCTCTCACCATTCTAATCCGTGGGATGTCTGGAAGACATGCGTGGGCACAACAACTTTGCCTTTTGCCAAGAGGAGCCAAAACAAATCAAAAGGTTTTTATCAAGAGTTCTGGGTAGAATTAATTTGCTTTCTTATAAAAGCCAAGGAGTATTGAAAAATGTTCAGTAAAGTGCTAATGTTACACTACCCTTAGTGCAATGAATTACTGATTTTCATGCCCCTTTCAGCTTCACTTCCAAACTAACCATGGATTATTTCCTTTCCTATTTATTGTAGAGATCTATCAAGGATTACATTTTTAAAAATTAAAATAACTGATTATTGACTTATAGACTATTTCTATTACCATCCAAATTTGGGAAATGAAGAGATAATGAATCGTGTTCATCCATATATATAGTATGTGTGGTTCATATCTTCCATGTAACAATTGCAACATTTTATAATAGGGCAGTAGTTATGGTCTGTCCTTTACTAATCTAGCAGTAGTTATAAATACTCTTAGAATCTCTTTAGCACAAATATTCTTTTCTTTAATGAAATATCAATTAATTTAAAAATATCACAAAGTTATTTACTAATGCTAAAATAATTATGATATCCTTGTTCATCATTCCAGAAGATTCAGTATTTGTTCTGGTACTTTGTTTTTTCTCTGAACTAATCATACCCTAATAAATCAAAATTATGAGGGTGGAGCTTGTGGAGAACGAATCTCCACCCTCATCATATACCTGAGCTATAGTTATTCTCAATTATCACAAATCAAAATTATGTACCAGAAATAATAGCTGACAGATTATTGTTTAAATTATCGTCATATTATTTAGAAATAATATTTGCATCCGTGTGAACTTATGTCCATATCCAAAGATACAGATAAATCTTACTGTCTCCAGTCTTGCTCATATTTGTAGTAAACAGTTTTGCAAAACTCTGTCATTTGGCACACAGTTTTTACTCAACAATCATTTTACTACATCCACATCAATATGAATTTCCAACTTCTCCTGATTCTAAGAGTCTAAGTTTAACGTAACATGGTCACTGTTTTTTAGCATGTTATTTCCTCCATAGTGAAAATTGCAAACACACACCAGAGAATTCTGCCAAGGGGAGTGACAAATATTCGCATGAACTCTTGACCCTGAAACTGGTGATTTTTCACTTTTCTTCAGTTCTCTTCTGAACTGAATTCTGTGGTTTTCACTAACCACAGCTTTGTTATCTGAGGTTTTATTCTGTCATATAACTGTTTAGATTATAAGATCTACCTGCATACCCAATGTTATCTAAGAAAACGTATTAACACAGTTATATAAATGCAGTTAACTTCCAGCATGAATTGATACATACAGAAAAAGTTAAAAGCAAAACTGACTATCAGACTGTAACCTTTCACCTTGTTTAGATTACAGCTAAATTCAGTAGACTACTATTTTAAAGTAATCTCTCATTTCAAGTAAAAAAATAGTTGGGAAGGCATAATAAATAATTATTTAAATGTTACTTTTCTGATGAATTACAAATGCTGCTAGTCCCAAATTTATTTCTGTCTGTTTCAGTGCTTTTACAATAACAAAATATTAAAACTTTTAAAGTAAATGTTAAAATTGATTGTTTTCTTTTCAACAGCTATTTGTTCCAGAACCCCGACCTGCACCTAAAAATGATGTTGGATTAAAATATAGTGTGAAACATCGCCCATTTCCTGAGGAAGTGGACAAAATTCCTTTCGTGAAAGCAGACCTGAGCATTCCAGACTTGCATGAGATAGTTACTGAGGAAGTATGAAATTTATAATTTCCTGATTTATTTCATGTTACACAAAAAACTTTTAAAATTCTTTGCAATTACTTTTACTCACTTGAGTGTATTCATATCAGTCTTTCTGCACAAAATAATGCATTTGTACATCTCTGCATCTATTAGAACTTTCTATGATTACTAGACATATAAACTAAGTCAGTCATCATTTTTCAGGAAGCCATTGGAATGGAATATCCTGTGGTCCTTATTCTTTCCGTATCCTGTGAAAATGTGAAGTCAGACAGATGTAGATTCTGTTGACGTTGGTTTTAATTATTTAACTGTATGTAGGGGCTGAGTAGCAGTTGAATTTTTGTAACGTGGCAACTGATGAGCATCAGTAAGCAGAATTTTATTAGGTAAAGAGCTATAGCAAATTGCAGCAGCTTTTTAGGCACCTAGTTTCATTGCTCTTTAAATCATGAGAAACACTGCACTACATCTTGATCCTATTTTTGGCAATTTTGGATGTCTGATGAAGTTGCTAAATATGTTTCAGCTGGAAGAACGTCATGAGAAGCTGAGAAGTGGAATGGATCAGCAAGTACTTTATGAGAAATCTATAGATCAGAAAATGGAAGAAGAATGGAGGAAGAAAAACTTCCCTGATCCAGTCACAGACTGTAAACCATCACCGCCTGCACAGGAGTTTCAAACAGCCCGCCTCTTCCTTTCTCACTTTGGATTTCTATCTCTAGAAGCATTGAAGGTGACTGTATAATAAGGTCTCGCTCTATAGTCTCTGTGTGGGAGATATTGCTACCTATTATGCTAATGCAGTTGATTTTTATTACTCCTTTTTTAATAAGACCAATTGAATTGAGCAGCCAGACATTAAAAAATGTTGGACTTTACAAGTTGGAAAGTTCATGATAATAATGTGATGAGCAGATGGGAAGAACTGTGAAGTTTTGTTCTTTGGAGGGATTTGATAGATTAAGCAAAATAGTATGTTAAGCCTGTTCTCAGTTTAAAACACTTTTTAGGATTTATTTTTACAAAAAAATACTGCTGAAATTGGTGATTAGCAGAATTTTACAGTAGGTGTCTCTGGGAATTCCAGAACAGAAGCAAAGAGTCTCTTGATTGATGTAGGTTGATCTGCATTGTTTTCTCCCATTTCCCTGCTTCTTTTGTAAAATATTGCTAATAAAAAGTTATGGAGAACTTAACAGTAATAGCAATAGCAATAGCATTTATTTATTTATTTTATTTTTATTTTATTAAATTTATATACTGCCCTATTCCCGGAGGACTCAGGGCGGTGTACAGGGAGGATTAAAACAAACATACAAAAATTAAAATCAGATTAAGACAATTAATTAAATGAAGTCCCCGAAATTTAAAACTAAAACCCAATAAAAATTAAAACCCCTCAGCCTGGGCCAGACAGCTCAAAGAGCCAAGTTTCAGGTCCCTGCGGAATGAGTGAAGGTCGGGGGCAGTCCTAAGTTCCATGGGGAGTTGGTTCCATAGGGCCGGCGCGCCCACAGAGAACGCTCTTCCCCTGGGAATAACCTGCCGGCATTCCTTAACCGGCGGTATCCTGAGAAGGCCCTCCCTGTGGGAGCGCACGGGACGAAGGGAGCTTGATGCCGGCAGCAGGTGTTCCCTCAGATAACCCGGACCCAAGCCATTTAGACTTATATACCACTTTATAAGGGACGCGGTGGCTCAGTGGGTTAAGACGCTGAGCTTGTTGATCAGAAGGTCGGCAGTTTGGCGGGTCGAATCCCGAGTGCCGCGTAGCAGAGTGAGCGCCTGTTACTCGTCTCAGCTTCTGCCAACCTAGCAGTTCGAAAGCACGTAAAAATGCAAGTAGAAAAATAGGGACCACTACAGTGGGAAGGTAACAGTGCTCCGTGCGCCTTTGGCGTCTAGTCATGCCGGCCACATGACCACGGAGACGTCCTCGGACAAGCACTGGCTCTTCGGCTTTGAAACGGAGATGAGCACCGGCCCCTAGAGTCGGAAACGACTAGCACGCATGTGCGGGGGAACCTTTACCTTTACCTTTACCTTACCACTTTATAGGGCTTTACAGCCCTCTCTCAATGGTTTACAGAGTCAGCATATTGGCCTCCAACAATCTGGGTCCTCATTTTACCAAAGGATGGAAGGCCGGGTCAACCTTGAGCCGGTGAGAATCAAACTGCTGGCAGCCGGCAGTCAGCAGAAATAGCCTGTAGTACTGCATTCTAACCACTGTACCTCCACACAGTAAACTTTTTGTGCCGTTTTGTTTGATGGACATTGTACAGTTACGGCTTTTGGATTTTGTTTTCATACACTATCAAAGCAGTTGTTCACTTACAAGCTAAAATAGTTTATCTTACTTCATAAGTATTTGAAGGGGTTATTTAGCATTAACATATGTACTTTTTTGCTTAGGATCCTGCTAATAGCAGACTACCTCCTCACTTGATTGCACTTGATTCTTCTCTGCCCGGGTTTTTTGATGATGTTGGTTACCTGGACTTGCTGCCATGTCGTCCTTTTGATACTGTTTTCATTTTCTATATGAAGGCAGGCCAAAAAACAAGCCAAGAAGTAAGTAATAGGCTGATTCCTTGTAGTTTGTCACCAGCTACAAAATACAAGAATATGCTGAAAAGTTCAACAATAATTTGGAATTCAGTTGGAAATGATATCATTCAGGATTTCATTCCACAATAATTTAAGTTTATTTTACAGAATGTAAAAATTATACATAGCTCTTACTTTATTTCCACAATTTTTAAACTTTATTTCTTAACCTACCCTAATTTTACTTATTCAGGGAAAGAGGTTATGTGGGACATTGGAAATGGTGTTTTAGAACTGATTTGACAATTCTTAACTACTTTAAGACACAGAAACTCCTTTAAAAAGCAAAACTGTTTTCAGGAAGCTAAATTCTGTATTAAGTAATGTGTTGATAATATTCGTAAGTAATATTATCAATATTATAATAGTTGAGCAAGTTGTGATTTATTAGGCCAAAACAAGCCTTGTGTCTCTGCATTCCCATAATAATTCTAGTTTCAGTGGTTTCATTAAGCCAATATTTCTTTTGGGGGGCTGAGAAACATATCAAACCTTTGGAAATCATATCAAAAAAGGATATCAGAAATATGGTTTAATTAACTGATATGAGTGCTGAGATTGGGCATATGAAGGGGCTTCCATGGCATAATTATATCTGCTCTAGACATTTTGTAGTTTGAATTGATGACATAGATCATTCCAATCTATATCTCTGGATGATACAAAGTACCCATATAGTATACAGCTAGTCTTATTTGTCTTATTTATTGTACCAGCCAAATTGCTTGATTCTTCAAGGCAGTTATCCTGGATATTTTAAAAATGCAAAAGAAAGTGCTGATTTCCACAATAGTGTTAGTAAGAAATTGCCTCTATATCTTTGGGGTTTTTTTTTCCTGCTATACTGATCTTTTCTTCCCCAGATTTTGAAGAACGTAGAGTCTTCCAAAAATGTTCAACTACACTTTCTAGAGTTCTTGCTATCTCTTGGATGGTCTGTTGATGTGGGCAAGCACCCTGGATGGACAGGACATGTTTCAACTAGCTGGTCCATTAATAGCTTCTGCGATGAGGAGGGATCAGAGCAAGGTGAGGTGTTTTCTTAGGACCAGGACAGAGCGACTTACTGAAATAGATCAATTTTCCTTCCCCCATCATCTCCATTTTAGCAAGGTCTAGGTGGATTGAATAATCTTAGCAGAGAATTCTTTGTGGAGGGCAAAAGTAATCATTCTGCAATGGTCTGGGAAGCTCAGAATTACTCCATTTCCTCTCACATGGATTTAAGCAGTTGGAATGTCCTGAGACAATTGCTCTTCTCGTGCTTATGTTGAGAGAGGTACATCCAGTCCATAGAACTTTAGGTGCAGCATATACAGCATATACATTCTTTTTAGTTACTCAAAAAAAAAACAAGTTAATCTTCAATATATTAAGAGGACATAGCTCTTTTAATAAAGCACAGAACAGGACTTAATTTTAATTTTTTCCTCTTCTCAGATGAAGTAATCTGTTCAGAAGAGATGGGAGCAAATATTTTCAACGGGCAAAGAAAAGTGTTGTATTACGCAGATGCTCTTACAGAAATAGCTTTTGTTGTTCCTTCGCCTGTGGAGTCCTTAAGTAAGTATACTGCACATATTTTTGTTCTTATAACTGATTGAGAAATATTTCAGCATTTGTATTAGAACTGCATACTGCATTGCAGAAGAACTTGACACATATGAAAAATATGTGATAAATTCATTTTACTTTGTCACTCTTAAACTGGAACAGAATTTATTTTTTTCCTCCCTGCTGCAGAAAGCCATAGTGCTTTTAGCATATTGATACATTTTCCTGTGTTCAACGTCCATTTCTTTTACCACCCTTTTGTCATTATCTCATAAGATTTTAATATGTATCCACTTCTCGTGTGAAATGTTAAATATATTTTAGGAGAATTCATAAAGTATTCAGATATGGAATAGAAATGTTTAGGCTACTTTATTTTAAAGTTCTGTGACATGTCAATAATTTACAAAGTCTCTTTTAGGGAAAACATAGAGTTAGCATATATGCAGAAATGTTTCCAGATACTTACAGGAAAGTCTTCCACCTAAAATTCTGTCAAGGGGTTTCCAGTCAAAATTGAGACAAACTGAACTGGATCACTAAAAGTTTCTCCCTCTTCTGTTCACATTTTATTTGCACAATTATAACTGAATCGGAAATCTCTATTGATTGCAGACTAGGGAAATTGCGCTTTCTGCGCTTGAATGAATGAGCTATCTGGAAAACCACTGTTAATATTCAGAATGGATTTGGAGTTGATGAGCTTCCTGTTTTAAGAAACTTCCTTTTTTTGGATTTCAGCAGATTCATTGGAAAGCAATGTCTCAGACCAAGAAAGTGATTCTAACATGGATCTCCTACCTGGGATACTAAAGCAGCAAGCACTGACACTTGAGCTCTTTCCCAATCATACAGACAATCTCAGTACTTCACAGAGGGCAAGTTTATTCTGTTAAACTTTAAATATAAGTTATAACTTTTATATATTTCTTTTTCCTAGCATTTTTTCCTGCAGGTGCAGGGTCCGTTCCCCCCCCCCCCCCCACATATCAACCAAATGATGATCAGTTGGTTGCTTTAGGAATTGTCTGACCAGCTTTTTGCCATAGCCTGATCTTGTGAGTGAGAAAGAGTACCTGGCCCAAAGTTTTTGTATCTTAAGGCAGTAGTAGAATTGACCATCTCCTGGTTTCTAGCCTGGAGAAGTGTCTGGGTGGCATTTAACAATCCAATAAAAGAGTAATAAATGAAACAACCATTACTTCAAACTATTATATAACAATTATTAAAAGAGTCTTAAAAACTATAAAACAAGAAAAGAAAATAATAGATGGAGGGATGTTAAATAATATTAGAGCCAACTTACAAATTCATCTATCACTTGGGCACCCAAGCTTTCTGGCATATCCAAGACTTGAGGGACTTTGAAAAGGTCAGGAGTAATGAGACAGACCTCATTTTGCTGTGTCACAGCAAAAAAGGCCCACCACTTAGGGACTGCCAAGTGTAGCTCCCTTGATGATAGAACCAATATTACACCCATTCTGTTGGATCTGGTGAGACAGGGGTCCCAAACCATGGCCCACTACCAGGCTATCTTTGGAACCTGGCCTGGCCACGGAAGTGGTGTGTGAGCACATGCATTGTGCAAGCAGCGTGTGAGTGCGTGCACATTCCATTTGTGCCCCCTGCTCATGTGAAACCATCCCCCTTCCCCCCCACTGGGAGATGACCAAGGGCATGATTGTGAGTAAGGTCCCTTGATTCCGGAACTGGCACTACTGGTACATGATATGGAGTTATGCAAAGGCCCTCCAACTGTCATCTGCTTCTTAGGAAAGAATCATGAGTCCAGGAAGTCCCCCAGATTGTGCACAGGATCTGTTTGCAACCCAAAAGATAATAACGTCCTAGAACCAGAAAGCCTCCAAATTAAAGCCACTCAGCCTTGCCAGGTTTCAACTGAAGATTATTGTTCCTCATCCAGACCCCCACAGTCTCCCACAGAATTTAATAGATATGAGTCTCCACTGTAATTTTATCATAATAATGGCACTAAGGCCTTATCTTCTTCCAAACACTTTATTTATCATAAGAAAATATCTTGTGCAATATTTTGTAGCCAATTGGGTATATCATAACTTAGTCTTGGGAAGAACTTAGTTTCACAGAGATGTTTATTGCTAGTAAATTCATAATAAGTTATATGTTGCTGAAATGTGTTAATTTCCTTCAGAGTCTTAGAGCTGAATACTTGCTGCTAATTTTGATTAATAGGCAAACATTTGTTTTTGCTTTTATACATGCAATAGCTCAGTCCAACTTCCAGATCAAAGAAATTTCCACAAGGTCGGGCTATTCCTCCAATGGGACCTGAAACCAAGGTGTATGTGGTTTGGGTTGAACGCTATGATGACATAGGTATGTGAACCTTAGAATTTTATTACAAATATGGAAGGAGAATTTCCTTCCTTCCTTCCTTCCTTCCTTCCTTCCTTCCTTCCTTCCTTGTAAACCTTAGGCTTTTCTGGTAATTTCCCATCCAAATTCTCATCAGGTCCAGTCCTCTTAATTTTTCCTAAAATTGGAATTAACTAGCTACCACTATTTGCAATTACAAATTTGATGTAGTTTCCAGTTGTTATTTTTGTGTTCTCTTGAAACTTTTTATGGATTTTAAAATGTATTTATTGTTGTTATTTAACCTTAGATTATCCTTGTCTTGCAGAGAATTTCCCTCTCTCTGACTTGGTTTCAGAGACTAGCACTGGAGTGGAAACTACAACAAATAGTAGCACTTCACTGAGGTATGACTTAATTTCTCTGCCTTTTCGGTGACACTGTTTCTATGTGGACATAGTTCACATCTGTTCATATGCAACCTGTGAGTTAGGCATTACCACATCTAAGTCCCAACCAATAAATTGTGATAAACAGGCATAAGTCAAGCCTGTATGGAGGGAAGCATGTTTACTTCATTTCCAAATATAATGTTCATGGTGTGAGCAAAATACTATTCCCTAATGACATTTAAAGTTGTTGCAGTTAACACCTCTTCCTAATGATTTGGGGTTTTGTGCCTTGGCCACACATGAGTTCTGGTTTTTAGATTTGCAGCTTGCTTCTGTTAACTCCAACTTTCCTGTTGATATTTGTGTATATTAAGCCAGCCAATCCATTTGCTTTATAGCTGGCATCATTTTAGAATACTGTCTACATTTGGTCTCCTGCTGAGCTTGGAAAAATAAAAGACATCTGACATCTTTGTTAAAATGTTTTATTTTTTTATTACTTAAAAATGGAATCCTTCAAAATTTGGCATCAAAACACAATTGCTTTATTTATACATTTAAATGTTCATTGGTTTTAGTTACTTATGTGATTTTTAAGGTCTGCTATTCCTGAAAAAGAAGTGCCAGTGATTTTCATCCATCCCCTCAACACTGGATTATTCAGGGTAAAAGTACAAGGAGCTACTGGAAAATTCAATATGGTTATCCCTCTAGTGGATGGCATGATAGTTAGCAGAAGAGCTCTAGGTACGTCTTCTATTAATATTTGATTATTAATTTACTAGCTTTGAATGCAGCATTATTACTAAAGCTTTCTGTTACATTAGCACTAGGCTACTTCTGATTTGGAAAAAAAATCAATTCCTTCTCCTTGTGCTCAAGCCTCTTTTTTCAGGCAATATTCCAGCGACAAAGCCAGGTTTTCATTGTTTATGGGGTATTGGTTGGAAGAACAAAATATTGGTGGTATACTTTCATATCACGTTGGATATCGTTTCTCCCAGTATTAGGGAAATATTTACCAAGGGGATGTGGAATAAAGTGATAAAAGACAATCAAGTTGAACTTGTACTAATACTTTTCAGATCTATTGCTTATAGGTATATATACTAATAATGTTCCTAAAAAACTGGTAAGATCTTCTAATAGTAAGAGATCTATTGGAGTATTCCAATAAACTCAACTTTCTGTCCAAAGTACAACCTCAAGTCAGATATGCAAGGCAATCTAAACATAAACAGAATTGGGAGCAGTGAGGATTTAGATCCTTCATCCTTCCCATCCTGGTCCTCTTAATCCCCATTACTCCTTAGGTTTTTGCAGTATTGGAGATTCTTAATCTTGGAAAAAAATAGGCCAAGTATGGGAGCATAATTAAATTGAATTGAATTGAATTTATTAAATTTATATGCCGCCCTTCTCCCAAAGGACTCAGGGAGGCTCACAACAATAAAAAGTTAAAAACATAAGATACAAAATTTAAAAAGAATTAAACAATGAATAATCCCATCAATATATGAGTTTAATAAATAAATATTAAATTATAATAATACAACCTACTGTGGCAGAATTGGTTGATATGGAAAGAGAATCCAGGGTTGGACCTCTTGTCATGGTAGCCATGATTGCTGGATGATGATCATCAGCAATATTAAGAGGGCAACAGGTTCTTTTTTTCAGCCCCTTTAAACTAAGATAAGTCTGTATTGAGAATGAAGTAATTAGACATTGAAATTGTTAATTTTGTAATGGAAAGAAACAGTTACATACTGCATCTCAAGTCTCCTACACATATCATTGTTTCTAGCAAACAAAATGGTGTCTATTATTCATTGTTGATGTTTTGGCTATACATTCAAATTGTTAGAATAAAAATGGAAGGCTATATATACTTCCTGAGTGAAATAAACTCTATTAACTTTGTTCTTTTTTTTATTTAAGGATTCTTAGTGAGACAGACAGTAATAAATATTTGTCGAAGAAAAAGGTTGGAAAGTGACTCATACAATCCCCCTCATGTCCGTCGAAAACAGAAAATAGCTGATATTGTCAATAAATACAGGAACAAACAGCTGGAACCAGAGTTTTATACCTCTCTTTTTCAAGAGGTTGGACTTAAAAACTGTAATCCTTAAACCAGGACCCTTTTTGAACAATTAAATTGCAGCTTGGTATCTGCAACAATGAAATAAAATCTTCCCACTTGTGGACCTCTTGTGGAAACAAACCACATTCTCAGCATGACTTCTGCTTCTACTGCAAGAAAATAAAGAGGACTTGCTTTTGGCTCCAGTCCTGCAGTCCTTCTGAGCACATCGCCACCCCTTCAGATGCTACAGAGGGAGAACCTTTGATAATGAAGTATTATTTATTAATAGACAATATAATGGATGTATAGCAAATAGAAGGTTAACTACACTTCTCATGATTTCCCATGTTTGCAAAAACAAAACAAAACACCGGATTCTCAGCATAGAATTAACACATGGTTTCATATTGGTTTTTCTAGCAGATTAGACTTAAGGGCAAATTATTTCAGATAAACTATTTGTGCATTTGTCTGCTCGGTTTGCTTTTCCTTTTATGAGCATCTATCCAGAAAATTATATTTGGATCTTGTCCTCTACTTTCAAAGCCATGGGCTGGTTGCTAAATGTTTTATCTTTGTAAATTGTTAATGTCTATGTCTTCTGCTGGTCTGTCCAGAAAAAAAAAACCTTGAACCTTTGGTTTAAGAGAGGGGAGAAGCAAAAATACTGTTTGGAGTAAAATGGCACATTTTGCTCAGTGGTTAGTTTTAAAATATATGCCTTGGTGTATGTGTTGGTGACATCTGAGCTATCCACTACAACGTTTGAGACACAAGTAAAATCCTTGTTATAGAATTTGGTACAGTTGAATGTATGTTATGTGTGTAAACATACGTACACTCACACGAAAACAAGCTGGTACTTGAAACTAAATTAAAAATTTTACAATTGTGCTTTCACTCATTTCAGTTGAATTCAGGACTTGGCAGCCAACAAATGACAACAGAAATAAAAACCACGTTTAATGTGAAGTCATAAAATTGTTGAAAGAATTAGGCAATCTACATATTTCAGAAGAATTGCAATTCTTTAAAAAATTGACATTAGAAGAGATGATTCTGTCAGAAACTGAGCATTCATGCTAACATACTCTCCTATCCCTGGCCTAATAACATCATAACACCTATTTGTACAGAATACATGTCGCATGATGGTTGAAAGATTATTTTCCTTCACTTGCATTGACTGCTGTGTTCAATACTACTAAATGTTAACAGGACCTACAATTTTTGGTGGATGTCAAAATGAACTTCTTATAATGTCTATAAGCCTTGAAAACCTTTGCATAGTTCTGAGGATGATAAATGACTGAGATAGACATAGGGTAGGATAGAAATGCTTTTAGATAACTTTTGTTGACATATCTAAAAATTAGCCCATACATGTTGTAAATAGAAATATTTTTCCCCAGAGAATATCCAGAATACTTCAGGGACAAATCTTTTTGGGAGCATGGGTAAGCAATCAAAAAGATTCTATGAACCTGGATTTAAAAATATTTCCGATTGGTTCAGTAGAATGTAGCTCTTAATAAATATATCAGGAGATATTTAGGCCAGCAAGAATTCACTTCCTGATTTTCCAACACAATTTGGTGCTTTGAGCTTTTTGTTTTGTTTCTCTTTTTTTTCAACCATCATAATGGAGTATAAATCAGAATATTTTTGGTTAATTATATAGAACCAGAAGCTGAAAATTAAACACTTTGCCACAAAGTCACTGGATTAACTTCATAATTATCCCAGAATATTTAGGACTAATCACTTATATATAAAGGTGATTAACAGTCTAGTAACTCTGTTATTGAACAAATCTGATTTAGAGAATAAACCTAAATAAGGAACTGTAATATGCCTTGGAAGCTTAATGTGGAGCTCATGTAATATTTTGGTTTTAAACATAATAATCTTCTGCTGATTTACTTTGATGAACAACTGGCCAGTAATCATCTCTAGGAAGTGAATCTTTATGTGTTATATGGTTAGACCCTTTCCTTTCTAAAATTAATTATGGTAAATTCCTTTCCTACAACAAAATAAACAAATTCTGAATATTGATTTTCTTAGTCTTGCTGGTAACAGCTAAACCTCTTGCAAAACACTTCATAAGTTGTGCCTTTCCTTTTTTATATCCAGTTTTACCAGGGTGCATGACATAGACTTAAAAGGAAACTTAATGTATAATGAAGTTACATATGAAGATTCCTTTTTAGATCCATATCATTCTAAATATTGATATGTAAAGAGATACTTTCTGGAGGAGGAGGTGTGCAGCAAAGCTGTACTCGTCCAGTTTGCCTGCAAAAGTTATTTTTTTAACTACTAAATTTCCAAGGAAAAGCATATTGGGACAAAAATAATAGTGGGAGTCTTTTATTTCCTCTTTTATTTTCTTTATAGTAAGGTTATGCCAAAGAATGAACAGCATCCAAGTGTGGACCAATTTGCAAAAAGAGAAAATTTCTAGCTATGATGACTGTGTATTTGTGTGTATAATACCTACTTTGCAGCTGGTATACACACTATTGGTAATGAGAATTGTTCACTTTTCAATATTCTTTTAAGAGGGATAATTTGTTCTTTAATGTTACAAATTGTGGCATTTTTGAAGAGAAAAATAATCCTAAATAATAGTTTTTGAACCAGATTGAGTAATGGACAAGATGGCTGCATTGAATTAACAGGGTGACAATAAAATTAATTGCAAATTTTGGCAAGTTTTGTGGTTCTAAGGCAGGACTAGAACAGCAAATAGCAAGGCTAGTGAGGATCCTGAAATATATAGGTTTTTATATAGCATATTTGTTACTGAAAACTTGCCAATATTAACGCAGTGCATGAGCACTAAACTTAATTATAGATTTGCTTAGATACTGTTTAGCTCTATAAATTGACCAGTCACATTTATTTCCTAGATTAAATAGCATGACCAACGCATGGCTATCACAAAAACTATAACAAGCGTTGAACAATTGAGTGTCTGCATATACACATCAATTGCTGACATAGCTATAATTGCTTGAATCATATATGTATTCTGGACAGACTGATTAGTTAATATGATTACTAATGACCTGTTAAATCATCTTGAATTAAACAGGTTAAAAAAAACCTACAATGACTTTTAAACTAATTAGAAACAGGGTGTGATTTAAAATAAGTTGCCTTAAACTATCCATTCAGATTTAAAGATCTGTAGCTCAGTAAAATAAATGTTAGTCTGTTAGACTTCCATGAAACCACAAGAAACATTTTGCTTTTAAAAGGGTTCTTCCCCCCCCCCCCCCCCCCCGAAGTTTCTTTTTCTTCTGCATGTCTGAATTTATCCCCAGGCTTGATTTGACTTAGACTTCAGAAAGCTCTCAAGTAGGCAAACTGCCCTGAATCTACTGTATATGCGTAAATCTTATTTAAATCTGTTATCATATACAAAGGGTCTTGTTAATATGTGATACTGCTGATAAAAATGATAAGGCAGAATATGCAACAGAAATCTCATCAAACAGCACTGAGTGTTTAAAAGAAATGTATAAGGGCTTACTTTCACTGCATTCTCTCAGATAATGCATATGATGTGGTCCTCTTGTACAGATGCTGGTTGTCTGTTTTCCATGTATAATTGAGAAGGCTTCCAAATGCACTGGTAACTTTCTATTTTCTGTGCAGAGCTGTTGATTGCAATAAAATGTTTTGTCTAGATCTCAAAAATAGTTGCATCTGAAAATTAATTTGGGGATCAACTGAGACTTCAGATGTCCTACATTAACCTTCTTCAAGCTGATAGAAGCTACTTCCAGATGTTGCTGGACATCCCATTCTGGGAATCCAACACTTCTGGAGGGCATTAATTTGAAGAAAGTTGTTTAATATAAATAAATTCAGGGTAACCATTACCTTTCAAAATTTTATTTTGAATACCATTACACTAGGTAATTAAAAAGAATGTAAGTTTATAAAGCAGATGGCTCTTCTACCATTAACACTGCTTGTTTCCTATTATCATTTCATTTTGTATACTTTCATTCCAGTCTCTATGAGATACAATAGTAGGGCTACACATATTTATTCTGTCTACTTCTGTCATGAGATGTTGTGCTTACCATTGTTTCGATACATTATTATTGGTATAAGTTGAGCAAGAAAAAAATGCAATCTTCATAGCACTTCCATATAAAAGGTGTCTTGTTTTAGTTCCTTCAACAAAAAGTTTTCACTTAAGAAATATAAAGCCCTTTTCTTCAGCAGATTTTCAAACATTTATTAGTGTACAGCATAAGGAGGGAACTGAAGGGAATCATGTTTGAACTAAGTAGCTAATCTATATGCAGAGCAGCTGGGACACAGCTGTAGGAAAGAAAGCTTGTTTCCAATCCTCAGAACCTTGTTTGCTTCAATGGGTCATGAACAGATAGGAATGTCTTGAGAATTGGACTGTCCAATATGTGAAATGGCTTCCCAGTCAGGAAGCATACAATTGTCATGCAGTTGAATATTTGGCACAGGAGGATTATAGGACTACAACTTAAGATGAACAGGGAACAAATAAAACTGTGAGTTCACAATCATAAGAAGGTATCTTTGACAAAGTGCTTTGAAAGAGATGGCCTAGATACCATATGCTTAAAATCATGTACAATTATGTATAAAGTTCTATATGTTGCCAAGACATGATTTTTTGTTCTTGCTGTATTTTCTGTAAATAATCCTAGCACTAAGTTGTAAAGGTAGACTGTAAATACAAAGATGTGAAGCTGTGCTCCTCTGTCTCTAGTATTTTATCTCTTGTTTAGAGAAGGCACAAAGGCTTGTTTGTATTTATGCCAACTCCTTGTCAAGAAGAAACACATCAAATACTGAATGTAACACAATTAGTCAAATAAATTTTAAAGATATTCTTATGTATTCAACTGGCGGTCTTTAGTTTATGTGCTCTTTTTCCTATGGGGAAAAATTATGGTGTAGAATTGTTATGCTTTAAGACATTACAGGTAATAGCAGTCTAAAAGCTCAGCGTTGCAGTCTTAAATTTGATTCCTTCTTGATTTCAAGCATCTTTCTTGTCCAAGGAGGTTTTTAGGTAGTCCTCAACTTATAATAGAGCCTGGAATCATGGTCATAATTATGGTCATGTGAATGAAAGTAAATTTTCCATCTTTTTTGAAGTAGTTGTTAAGCAAATGCTGGGGCCATTAAGTGAATAGTTAAGCAAACCCATTCATTTAAATGAAGCCACCAAAAAATTCCAGAAACTAGCAAAACACATTGTGGTTTACATCACAGCAGAATGTCACAAGAATGTCACAAGTGGTTGTAAAGCTGACCTGACAACATACAGTCACATGACTGCAGGAATCAGTGCAACCATTTATGGCAGCCAGAGGTTATTTTACAGGCCATAAAATACCCTTTGCATGGCTGTTATAACTTCAAATAAAACCTCTGGTCATTCAGCAAGGACCTGAACATGTAAGCCAAGACATGTTAAATTTTGTTACATTTAGTATAGCCATCCACTCTATAATATTAACTTAAAACAAAAATTTAAAACAAGACACCCCAGACAAAAACATTAAAAAGCACTACAACCTTTTCTCCCATCAAATTAACTCCAGGCCTGGGACCAAACTAGCATATATGATATACCTGTGCAAAGGCCCTCCTGGCCACAGCTGCTATCTGCTCTTCTCAAATGGGGGAAGTACAACTCTGTTCAAGACCAATGATGGAGATCTCTCAGGCTACGGTGACAACAGCCACTCAGGTTAAAGTTTGTTCCTATCCAGACCTCCAATCACTGGGTTATTAGCTCAACAGCTTCTCTTGCAAAGCCGGCACGGATATCAATCTGGGTAATATCAGAATGCTGATGATACTGAATCATGAACTGATGGATGACTTCACCCAGTGGTTTCATCTAGATGTTAAACCCTGGGGCACCCACAAGTGTGCAGCCCTGAGCATAATCTCTCCCATCAACACAGCCTGGAACTGAGCACTGAGGAATTGAATAACTGCAGCATAGTGCCTCCCACCCCCAACCACCATAGTTGACCCAGAAGGAAACTTGTTGGCAAAACTGAAAGAAATCAAGGAATGTAAGGATAAATGTGCCACCCCTATTCTGACTCGGCTACAGGTAATTGACAACTGCAATCAACATTGCCTCCACGCTATACCTTGGTGTGAAGCCCAGACATGCTTTCCTCATGTTTCAGTCCCTATTTAAGTCATCTAAGGTGCATTTTGAACTGAAAAATTCATTTTTTTTTCAATGGCAATATCTTTTAAGAAATGTTTATTTTCAGGAATGTATGCTAGTGATAATACAGTGAGATAGGCGGCATATAGGTTTCACCATCATTTTAGCCATTGTCTATTCACTGCAGAATGGAGGCCTCTTCCACATGTTTCCAACCCATATGGTACTGGCCTGTCTTTTGCCATTTGGGCCCACAATACTTGCTGATGTTGTCTTTCCATCTTGTTTTAGGTCTCTTTCACTGATGCTTTTTGTCAAGTGGAATCCATTCTATGACTGCCTTGTTCTTGCTATGTGACCAGCCTATTTCCATTACAATTCTTTTACTTTCTTGATTATATCGTATACTTTCATTTCTTCTCAAATCCTTGTGCAGGTCTTTCTGTCTTGTCTTGTAATGCCAAGCATAAAATAAAAATAAAAAATATAACAATGTGCTTTCAAATTTTTTTACAGAAATATATAATGAATTGTGCAATCTACAGACTAGAGCACAAGTGTCAAACTTGCCACATCACATGATGTGTTGCGACATATCATGACTTAATAAGTTGGAAGGGACCTTGGAGGTCATCTAGTCCAACCCCCTGCTCAGGCAGGAAACCCTATACCATTTCAGGCAAATGGCTGTCCAGTCTCTTCTTAAAAACCTCCAGTGTTGGAGCATTCACCACTTCTGGAGGCAGGCTGTTTGTTGTTCTAACTGTCAGGAAGTTTCTCCTTGGTTCTAGGTTGCTTCTCTCCTTGAGTAGTTTCCATCCATTCGTTCTTGTCCTGCCTTCAGGTGTTTTGGAGAATAGCTTGACTCCCTCTTCTCTGTGGCAGCCCCTGAGATATTGAAACACTGCTATCATGTCATCCCTCACCCTTCTCTTCATTCAACTACACATACCCAATTCCAGCAACCGTTCCTTATATGTTTTAGCCTCCAGTCCCCCAATCATCTTTGTTGCTCTTCTCTGTACCCTTTCTAGAGTCTTGACTTCTTTTTTATACATCGTGGTGACCAAAACTGGATGCAGTATTCCAGGTGTGGCCTTACCAAGGCATTGTAAAGTGGTATTAGTACTTCACTTGATCTTGATTCTATCCTTCTGTTAATGCAGCCTAGCACTGTGTTGGCTTTTTTGGCAGTTGCAGCATACTGCTGGCTCATATTGAAGTGATTGTCCACTAGGACTCCAAGATCCCTCTCACAGTTACTACTATCGAGCAAGGTATCACCTATACTATACCTGTGCATTTGATTTTTCCTGCCTAAATGCAGAACCTTACTTTTTTCACCATTGAATTTCATTTTGTTCTATAGCACCCAGTGTTCAAGTCTGTCCAGATCCTCCTGTATTTTAAGCCTATCTTCTGGATTATTGGCTATTCCTGCCAGCTTGGTATCGTCTGCAAATTTGATGAGTTCCCCATCTATCCCCTCATCCAAATCGTTAATGAAGATATTGAAGAGCACTGGGCCCAGAACAGAGCCCTGGGGTACCCCACTACACTACACTACACCCCACTACACTACTACTTTTTTTGCATTTCCGGACCTGGGGTGGGCGTTGCCTCTGTATGATTCAACTGACCCGTGGGCCGGCAGTTTGACACCCCTGGACTAGAGTAATCATAATTTTGAAGAGGCTGAAATCTGTGAAACAGATTGCAACAGGACAGAAATTGTATAATTTAATTTAATTAATTAATTAATAATGCTCCATGGAAGAACTCTGTCTTGGTTACTCTTTAAAACACTATAAAGGGGAGGAAGAGCCATCTGAACTCCAAAAGCAAGGCAGAGAAGAGGTAAGGTACAACCAAGCAATCAATTGCTCGAAATTTCCCTTTGATCTCCTTGCAGGAGGGAATTTTCTGGGTGGGCTGATTCTTCATGAAGCAGGTAACCTAGGCTCTAAGGTAGAAAGGCATCTTTTTGCAATTGCACTTTGGACCTAGCAATAACAGTGTTATATGACACTTGCCCACTAGTAAGCAGGCTGGATTCGATTTGGTACTGCTTCTTTCAGATAATCTTTAAATATAGTCTTCAAAGGCAGGCTTGCAAAAAATAAACTGCAGTAGTCAGTCTGTGATATGAGCAAGGCATGGATAAATACTGCCAGGCCACACACTCCAGAAAAGAACACAATTAGCAAACCAGCTCAACATAGGCATTATATCTTTTCCACTGAGACATAGGGTACACCTATCTCTCTAGGACAGACATGGCCCGCAAGCAGACTAGGAGGAGGAGGTGATTAAGTATATAGTGGGGAAGAGTGAGCTGAAGCAGTGCCAGTGCCAGAGAGGTCTGGGGGAGAGTCAGCTGGACCTGTGATGTTGCTGAGCTTTGCTGAGGCTCCAGGATTGGCATGTGGGGCTCCAGCTGATTGGGCTTCTGGCAGCCTCAGGGGTGGCTGGCAACCGCACGCAAGTCTTCAGGGGAAGAGTCAGCTGAAGCTGTGGGGCTGCCAGGGGACCCCAGAATCAGCACACGCAGTTCCAGCTGATAAGTGCTGTGTGAAAAGGCCAGCTGGGCAGTGAGTGAAAATATGGTGGAGGAGAGGAGAGGATAAAAAAGGAGAGGTTTTGGCAGGAAGAAGGAGGAGGGGGGAGGAGAGAAAGCAATAGGGAGGAGATGAGAGTTGTTGATGAGGCAAGCCTAAGGGAGAAAAGGGGACAGCAACTGGCTCTTTGAGGGCAATCGTAATGCTGATGCTGCCCTCAATGAAATTGAGTTTAACAACCCTGTTCTAGGAGGATCCAGAAGTCTAGGATTCAATCTGCTTGCTTTATTCTCTATATCTTAATAGAAAACACTGAAATTAAAACTGCTGCTTCCTACACCGTCCATGTATCTGCATGACTCATGCCTTGGATTTCTTTCCCAGTCTGACCCATCTAATAGAAGATAAATCCAACCTTCTAAGTGTACTTTCTACAGCTGCTTTTTTAATGTTGTGTAGTTGTGTGGCTGATTCCAGACATTGTGCAAAACTCTAATATGCAAACCTTAGCTACTGATCTCCCACTCTTCTAAATTATTTATGTTCATTGTTAGAAAGGAACTTGACATCATCTCAGCCAGACTCACAGTTAATGTTTAATTAACTCAACCATAACCATTTACCAACTCATTACCAGAAAAGCTACAAGCAGGAGCTAGGCTTTAGCTACTAGGTATATCTTGCGTCTGCTGGTGTGGCAGATGGCTGTTGTGCTCCTTCCTCTGTTCCTTTGTTTCTCAGCCATTATATAGTTCATACTGCATGTGGACTAACTTGAAATCATGAATTTTGAAGGCAAGAACAAGAAAGAGCTCTGCTCTGTGAATCTCCAATTTTTAGTACTCCTTTTTGTCCCCAAACCTAAAAGCTTTACATATAGCTATTAAATATTGATAACAGACTATAGTACTTGCAGGGTATGAATGCTTCCTTCAATCCTTTTGTCATATATACTATACTTTTTCAATCAAGCTATATGTAATGCACTTTATACTAGGATTTTCTACACAGATTATGATTCTGTAGCAAAGCAGAATATCTCCTTAATTATTATGTCATAAACCAAACATTCCATAAGATTACTTTAACTGACTTTTTTTATTTAAATCTTTTGCAGATTTGTCTGTCCTGCTTCACTTGAGAAAGGATGCTTTTTTTCTCACTAATGCTCTGTTGAGTGCAATGCAGTGTTAGCTTCTTTTGAGACAGGAGTCTGCTTTAGTTTCTTCTCGTCTATGGATTTAACCCAGTTTGGCTTGCATCTCATGTTGCAAATGTAATGTGCAGCTCTGCAGTACCCTGACTACCAGTGGCTATAGGTAATATTTATCTCTTTCTGACTACCATTCCAACTGCAGATAATTTAAATAGTTATTCTGTTGTGTAAGAGGCACACACAATTAAACTCTAGGAATGTTTAGAAATCAGATTAGTTAATAGCACATGAAAGGATCACCAGGGACAAACTTTTTTGTATGGAGCCATTTTTCCCAAATTAATTTGCACAGAGAAAGACACTGAGAAGAGATCTCTGCAGTGCTGTAGGAAGCACGCAGTTTGTCTTGACAAATCAAAGGGTGAGAATTCCTTCCATGTAGCCAACTCCCAGTTTTTCCTTTGCTTGTATCCAGTGATGCACAAAGTAACATTAATCTAAGTGCCAAGAGTTGGAGTTCTACCAATTCCCTATGTGTCTTTAGGAACCGAAGGCTGCTTGCTTTCCATAATAGAAATTTAGTTCATAGAGGGCTCAAACAGCTTGCTTTTTGTAGTTTGGCATCTAATCCCTTCACATAAGTTGTTTGTCCCCATGGAATTATGTCGGTTTGTGGCAGCTGTGGTATTCTCAGTTGTGTCTGGAATAAACATCTGATCACAGTGTAAGGCAAGCCAATGCCATCAGTAAAAGCCTTGCAGAATTTAATTACTGCATATTTGTAAAAGTGACATGATAATTTACTAATAGTTTCAGATACTAACCAGCCAAAGTGTTGAAAATAAAATTCTGTATGAATTTTCCAGCTGATCAATTTATATCCCCCAAATATTCTATAATGCCACAAATATAGATTATACTAAAAAATACATGTAATTTGAGATTTCTAAATCTGATACTAGTAAATATAAAATCATCATTAGTAGCTATTGCTAGTCTTTCTCCTTTTGCTGGAAGGGGAAACATATGTGTAACTTGATAGAGCAGAAGGAACATCTATGTTTATCAGAAAAACAGCTTAACTGTAAAATGAGCATCTGAACTAATTCTCAGTGTTATTATGTCTTCACCACTTTTCAGCCTGTGGCATCAGATTTCTCTTAGAATGAAATAAATGAAAATGTTCTGAAATATCCTTGTGCATAATGGCCTTTGTTCAATAAGACTCTCTTCTGCCATGAAAAACAGAAATATATCATTGTTGCATGAGTTTTAGTGTTTGGCTTCTCTTTACTGATGGGTTACTGGTAGGTAGAATTAAATATTGGAAGGGAACATCACTTTGGCTAAGCATACTACATTACAGAATGTGAAGGTCCTCTAATGTCATCACATGTAGAAGGTTTAATGGAAGCTCTCTTGGTTAACTAAGTTGAATTTATCTGCAAAAGTATACACTTCATGACAGAAATGTTCATTTGGTTCACAATCTTGAAACAGTTTGAGCATTAATCTAGATATATAAGTTATTTTTGAGGTCATTTATTCTTTCTTTTCTTTTTCCTGGTCTGGTAACTGAATCAGGGGTGGGTGAAAGAAGAACCAGCAGTTTTCAGATTAAAAATATTATAACCTTTTTCCTGGATCCTACATCATCATGGTTCAAGTGTGCGAAAACCAGAATCAGTCGCCAACAATTTCTTTTCTATGTAGAGCTAATTATAATATGAAGATAGCCAGTTTTTAAAGAAATGATTCTGTTCCTGTTCTCCTGTTTTGTTTTGTTTGTTTTTGCGTTCATTGCAGGCCGCATCACTGCCTTTTTTTCTCGGAGAGCCAGCGGCAAAGTAGAATACACATGCTGAGCACATGGATATCAAGGGAGTCGTTTCCATGGCAATAGAAATCATGTGACAGGAACACATAGAGACCCGAGAAAGCTGTCGCTTAGCAACCTTAATCAGATCAAAAGATCTCTGAACTTCTCCTGCTTGTTTGTGTTTGTGTTGCTGTTCTGTTTTTTAAAAATACTGATGATACTTTAGAAGGAAATCCTTTTTCCCCCCTGCTGAGTTGTTGATTTATTTTTTAAAAAAGAGACTACCATCAACATTATGGTCTGTATTATTTCTTGTTGAATGGAAACAGGATTGGAATGGCAAGACTTTTGCCTTCAAGGCTTATCTAATGGAGTCAGGCGTGAGGCTTTTGTGCTGTTTGGAACCAGAGCAGTCTTCCTGTTACAATATTTCCTAGCCAGGTTGAAATGTCAGGCTAAAGTTTTAAAAAAACTCCATTTCCATTTTGCAAGGATGTATTAATAGCTGATAAAAAATATTAGGCAATTCTTTTGAATCAGAATTTTAGAAGTAAAAGACTCCACAGCACAAGAGGAAAAAACAGGAGCAAGCAACAACATATGGTGTAAGGTCTATAATACCCACTATGTAGGGCAGACAGGTAGACGACTAAGAGAGCCCATCCATGAACATGAACTAGTAGTCAGAAGACAGGATGAAAACTCCTTAATCTAGCCACACATGGACAGACTCCACCATAGTTTCAACTGTCAGCAGCCCCTAGACCAAGCTATCTCCTGGAAACTTGGCATTTACACATCATTCAAAAGAGACAATAAAAAACTAAAAAAGAAACAAAAAGACCAGAATACATCCTCTTCAGCAACTAACTCTCAGATAAGCAGGGATTAGTATCATGTAAACAAACAAGCAAGCATAACATAATGCCCTACTGAGGGAATTACCAAGGAAAAACCACATCCCCACCAACATTGACAGGGCAAGTCCTATATAAACAGAAAGAAACACTCACTAGGACTGATGATGTCAGGTAATGAAACATCTGCAAACAACCGACCAAGCTCAGAGCGTATTAAAGTTTCCACAATTTGAAATTGTTAGAATTAGAACTGGCTTTTTAGATACCATTTTATAGGAAGGATTTTAATAACTATGGAGAGAAGTTTTAATATTCCATTGAATTAATATATTTTATTTATTTATTTGTATCACAACTTTATTGTTTTTATTATTTTACAAATAATTAAAGACAGTGAACATACCTAATATGTTCTCCTATTTTCCCTATAACAACAACCCTGTGAGGTGGGTTGAGTTGAGAGAGTGCCTGGCCCAGGAGCCCTTCGTGGCTAAGATGGACTTGAACTCATTGTCTCCTCTTTCTAGTCTGGTACCTTAACCAGTAGATCAAAGTGGCTCATTGATATTTGTATATTTGCATATCAAGTCTAATACAAAATAGAACAAATTGTTTTATGGATCAGAAATATAATTCTTAGAAATCAAAGTCAGCATGACTAATGTAAGATGAGCCCCCCAGGGGGCAGGTTTATGTGCATAAGGAAAAAGAAAGAAATTTTTTTTTGACAAACCCTCTAAATGGCATCCTATCATGAGATAAATGTATTTATGCATTTATTAGTAATGGATGTACTGCACAATGAGTTGTTCTTTTCCTAAAAGGATGAAAGGTGCCCAGTATGAAACTATGAACAAATATAACTTGTAAGGTAAGAAAGAACCTGATTTGGGATTTTATTTTTCTGTAGATTAATTTTTTATAAAGCAATAAACATATAACTGCATGATAAAGCAGATGGCATCATTCTGAATGACTGCCCTCTTTTAATCTCAAGTACTTTTCACTCCCACTTAACGCAGCACACCTGAGAAAGGACTGTTATGCAAAGCAGTACCTAAGTGGAATTGCAACTGTGCTTATAAGATTTTACTTCAGCTTTGCTTTGCTTTACAGACCTCTGAAGGTCATAAATTCAAGGATATGTTGTAAAGTTAATCTTTCATTACCTTTGTAACTGCAAACAGTTACTAAAGAAGGCAGTTGCTAAATGAGGATTACTTGTACCAAGCTTCCCTACCTACATCATATCTTAGAGTATAGGAATTCCATGTGTTTTCTACATTTATGTTGTCATTAAACATCCATTTTGTTATAGCATAATACAACATGCTTCCATTGTGATGGCCTCATAATCAAATTTAGGCTTATTAAATGTGATTTACACAAGCTAAAATAAAATACACTCAAATTAATCACTAAATTGATTCACTTTATTAAGTGAAGGTTAGGATAAATTGGCATGAACTAAGGACATTAAGAAAGACATCTGCAGTGGGGGAGTGCAAAAAAAAAAGTCATGATGGCAGCCACAAAAATGTGACTGAAGCCCTGCTCAGTAAATCAAATCAATCAAATTAAATTAAATCAAATCATTTATTTACAGTTCCAGACCATAATAAAACACAAGTTCAGAATTTAACATACAGAAAAACGAAAAGTTGAAATCATTAATAATGAGAAGAAGGCATTAACTGCCTAGTCATGGTTATTGCTACAAACCTGGCAATTTTTATAGTGGTTGTCAAAGTTAGTTATTGCAGGAAGAAGATAATACTTTCTTGATCAGAGAGATCTCACAATTCTGACAGTCAGGTTTATTGGATACCATGAGTGGTACAGTATAACAGTACATGGATTACTGTCTCAGCCTTTGTATCCAAGCAAACATACCAATAGCTACTGTAAATATGGAATACTCCATTTACTGTGCATATCCTTTAAAAATGGCTTCAGAGCACCCATATGAAAGATCACTTTTCAGATCCCCAAAGCAGCTGCCTCTTTTCCCAGGCTCATGCGGCTCTGCTCCTGGCTGTCTCTACATTCTTCAACACAGAGCAGCTGTGCTTAGATATGTGGGGACCTCCAGGAGGAGTATCCAGAGCTGCCACACAACCTGGAAAAATCTGCCACTAGTTTGATTATTTTAAAAGAGATGCTTTGTCTGAACTGTTCGTTTCCAAGCACCTCTTCTGAAGGCGTTGCTCAGCCCTGTCCACTTAGCCTCATCAAAATCTAGATGACAAAAGCCCAGTATATGAGGATCTTTTGCTACTCAAATGTATATCAAGGAAACCAAAGAAAAAATTAGACAGATGTTCAGCCTTAGATTGGCAACATGTACAGGACATTTGCATCAGTGGAATTTGGTGGTATATTCTACTGATCACTGCCATTTTAAAAAAAATTAGCTTTGCTTGTTAAAATGGTGAAATATAAAAGAAAAGAGTCTATGTTAAATAATGGCTATACTAAGAAAAAAACCCTCTAAATATGTTATGGTAATTAAAATGAACTAAACATAACTAAACTGTATTCTCACCCCAATTATCAAAAATCAAGATCTAGATAGTAAATATGCATAGCAATGTAAGCGTAATTTAACTGTTAGTTTATTAATTAAATCTAGACAATTCTATGTCATCTCATGTTTGTAACACAAAGGCTTTTAAAAATTAAACAACAAACTCATATCTTGCATTTATTTCTTAAAATCTGGATAATGACTTTCTGTCCAATTACATAGAATTATCCTCTTTCCCATGCCCCAAGCTCAATATAGCCAAAGCTTTTCATTAATAACAAATTCCATGTTTTAGAAATATAGTTCAACATCATGCTGAGATCCATAATGATAATTTCTCTTTTCAAAAATTAAATTAACATAAGTATTGATTGGAAACCAAATCAAAGCTATAGCAGAAGAAGAGCAAATCATGTGAGTTAAAGAACCATCAAAAATATTACATTGCCACAAGGAAATTTACAGTCATTTCTTTTAAAACATTCTTTGAGGGGTTCAATAGATCCAGTTTAACAATTTCTAATTAGTTAATTTCATTTTTAAATTATACAAAATGTATTTCACATTTTTAAACACCTGGATCTATTGCTTTTTCAATTTTTGCTTCCAGATGTCAAATGTATATTTGAGACTAACTTGCAATTCATATTTTAATACTTTATAAAACTCGATGGATAGTTTCTCTTTAAATCTAATATACAGTATCTTACTTAGACAAAATGTCAGAATCCATTTATATCACATTTCATAAATGTATAGGTAGAACATTGTGCTTATTCTGGGGATTCTGCCATCTCTCCGAGGGGGGGGGAGAGGATGGTTACTTAAGGCGATCTTCAAACAACAGGGAAACGGTTGAACTGGGGGAGGGAGGGGGAGAGACAGATCTGGATCACATCTTCATTTACAACTGAAAAAGGAAGAAGCAATAACAACAAAAACCAAGGAGAGTTCCCTTTCCCACGGAAGGGCCTGACACCTAAGCAAATGATGGAAGCCTGACCAAATGGATGAGGGGAGGGGCTGAAATGGAAATGCTTTATATAGGATTGAAATGTAACTTTGTTAGATTCCGTCTTGTATTGCCACAATGGATTCCATCCTAGTAAACATTTTCCTTTTGGACAAACTTGCATCCAAGAGTTCTTATTTCCTAAGATGTGGATTGAGGTGGGTCCTGACACAAAAGCTGGAATTGCAGATAACACAAAAAAAACTAAAGCATCCAGGCCATGTCTGTTTACGTAATAACTGACATTTTTCTCTTATTTTTTCTTTAAAACATTTAAAGAACAGAATAAATAATTACAAAAAGAAAAATCTGAAAAATCTGAAAAAAGATATAGTGAATGAAGTGTCAAATTTTAACACACAAAGGATTTACAACTATCATAACATTTAAAATTTAATAATGTATTAATTAAATATATAGAACTAGTACATCAAATTGTATCTTAACAAAAAATAAAAAACTAAAGCTCTAAAAATTAATATTGACATCATTGCTATTGGTCATTATTCCAAATAACCATTAGCAATGATAGAAAAGAGAATTGTTTTTTAAAAATAAAGGTAGATATTGTATTTCCTGAAGGCCACACATTATATTTATTCCAATAAATAGAATATCACGGCATATAAGAACTACTGTATGAATATATATTCACTATTCAGTATTATTAATAATAATAATAAAGTTGGAAGGGACCTTGGAGGTCATCTAGTCCAACCCCCTGCTCAGGCAGGAAACCCTATACCATTTCATGCAAGTGGCTTTCCCAGTCTCTTCTTAAAAACTTCCAGTGTTGGAGCATTCACCACTTCTGGAGGCAGGTTGTTCCACTGGTTAGTTGTTCTAACTGTCAGGAAGTTTCTCCTTAGTTCTAGATTGCTTCTCTCCTTGACTAGTTTCCATTCGTTCTTGTCCTGCCTTCAGGTGTTTTGGAGAATAGCTTGACTCCCTCTTCTCTGTGGCAGCCCCTGAGATATTGAAACACTGCTATCATGTCATCCCTCACCCTTCTCTTCATTAAACTACACATACCCAATTCCAGCAACCGTTCCTTATATGTTTTAGCTTCCCGTCCCGTAATCATCTTTATTGCTCTTCTCTGTACTCTTTCTAGAGTCTCAACATCTTTTTCACATCGTGGTGACCAAAAATGGATGCAGTATTCCAAGTGTGGCCTTACCAACGCATTGTAAAGTGGTATTAAATTCACGTGATCTTGATTCTATCCCTCTGTTAATGCAGCCTAGCACTATGTTGGCTTTTCTGGCAGCTGCAGCATACTGCTGGCTTATATTGAAGTGATTGTCCACTAGGACTCCAAGATCCCTCTCACAGTAACTACTATTGAGCAAGGTACCACCTATACTATACCTGTGCATTTGAGTTTTCCTGCCTAAATGTAGAACTTTACTTTTTTCACCATTGAATTTCATTTTTTCTATAGCACCCAGTGTTCAAGTCTGTCCATATCCTCCTGTATCTTAAGCCTATCTTCTAGAGTATTAGCTATTCCTGCCAGCTTGGTGTCCTCTGCAAATTTGATGAGTTCCCCATCTATCCCCTCGTCCAAATCGTTGATGAAGATGTTGAAGAGCACTGGGCCCAGAACAGAGTCCTAGGGCACCCCACTACACACTTCCCTCCATGTAGATGCAGTTCCATTGAGGACCACACGTTGAATACAGCCTGTCAGCCAGCTACGAATCCATTTGGTGGTGATGCTATCTAACCCACATTTTTCTATCTTATCAAGTAGTAGGTTGTGACCTACTTTATCAAATGCCTTATATTGAGTACCAGTATATCTTTAATACTCTGAGAATATTAAAGAAAAAGGCAATAGTTCAAAGAACATATTGAAGATTAGGGGGAACCAGGGACTTCCTTGTCAAGTGCCATAATGTAAGTTAATATTTTGAAAGACAAATCTACTGGTAATCATTCTAGCAATGGGGTGAATATAATCTAATTGTAATCCAGTAAACAAAGGTAACAGAAACTGATATCTTTTTAAAATCCACTTCATAAATTCAGTTTGAATTGGAAGCCTTTCCAGCACCTGATGAAATTAGAATGGCTGATTCCAATTTAATTGCAGCTATAGCCATAATATTAATCAACAAGCGAATATTTTCAAACTCTTGTCATTTTTAATAAACCCAGACTGAAATGGGTGTATTTTAGATGGTATAACTTTCTGTAGTGTCTTAGTGTTAACATTTAGTGTAGTGTAGTGCCATTAATATTTTAGCGTGCATATTCAGTACACAAACCCAGCCCTAATCCTAACTCTATAGAGTGCATAACTTGTAAGATCTTTCTCAGGCCTTAATATTATTTTAATATGAACTTAATAGAAGTATGAAAGACATATAGAAAGGCTAAATTATTGACGTAAATCTCCAATAATATAGGTTCCAGTAGATCTATGAATATTCTATATTGTTCAGTAGGAAATTCCTTCAATCTGCAATCTCTTATAATGTCAATATTTTTGCCCATATATATGTTTATTTTACTGAAAAAATATTCCATTTCAATATCCCAGAAAACTGATAGCTTGCTATTTAGTTACAAATGTTTTAATTAATATAACTGAGCATAAAAATAAAATTATTAATACATTTTGGACTAATGAAACTTTATGAATCATCTTTAGGGACAGAACCACTTACTATATATCAAAATAATGTAGTATGAAAACAATGAAAGCATGGATAACTGAAATTAGATCCTGATGCTGCATTTAATACATCCGTTACAACTGAGAGTAGAGATTCTTAGACCCAACTTTTATCTGTGTTAACCCAAGAGCTTATTACTTATATAGATCTATAAGTAATACTACTACTCCTAAAAAGAAAAAAAAATGGGATATAAAGCTTTTCCCAAAATAAATCTGTTCACACATATTTCTGGGTAAAATGTTGTACATCATGTGATATATAATAACCTCTGTTATATAAGATAGTTTGTGTAGTCAGCATCAGATAAATTTTGTGCCAGGTAAATATTTATATTAAGTTCATAAACCAAATATATTTCTATACAAATAAATGCTGTAAAACCAAATGTGTAAAATGGGCTAAAAAGTGGGGGTATCTAAGAACAAATATTTTTATGATAATGCAGAAACAAATCATTTGGATGACTTGAAACAAATGGAATAAACTGAACTTCCACAATCTCTTGTCAGCTGTTAGCGTATTAATTGGATGTTTATAGGACCTGAAGTCCGACACCTTTGGATGATAGTGTTGTGATTCAGTGTCAGCCTGTGGTTTTGGCAGCTGAGTCTGATGATTCTGAAGAGGAGGAGGAGGAGGGGTTTGGAGAACCTTTGGTGTCAGAGGAAGGTTCTGATGCACTGCAGAACTCTCAGCCAGGCTCCTCCCGTCTTGTTCCTCTTCAGACTCAGCTGTGTGAGCATGAGGGATTGGAAGAAGACGATCCACAGCTGGCTCTGTTCAGGGATGCTAGGAGCAGGAGGCAATCTAGCAGAGCAGAACAGAGAAAGGCCAAGAGGCAACTCGGTGAGAGGAGAAGAAGGTAATGAGAAGCCACGCCTTGGGACTGCTGATAAAAGAGGAATGTGTGGGAGGTGCTGGTTGCTGAAGGCAACCGTTTGAAGATCTTCTGCTAGAGTCCTGGTCTGTTGTTCCTGTTTAATTCTTGTTTAACCTTTTGGTTTAAGTCTTGTTTGAACTTTTTATTTAACTTTTGTTTGAACTCTTTGTAAATAAATTTGGTTGGGTTTTTTCCAGCCTGTTGATTATAAAAAGGGGTTGTCCCTGACATTCAAACAGGGCCGGTCATAGGCTAGAACAGAACAGATAGCAGATTGACAAATGGATTAGAAAAATGTTTTTCCTTGGAACAAATGCAAATGAAAAGTGTTTTTATTTTCTTTTGGCTATCTAAACAATGACTAGGAAAAAGGATATCAGGTTGTCTAGAAAATGGCATTCATAAATGGCAGATAAACAAATGTCTGCAAGAAAATATCCATCAACTGTTGTGTAATGATAGATATTAGAACTCTAATATTAACAAGTGGCAGGTGTATCCTTTCTTAGTGGTTTTCAAAGCAAATTTATCAATAGGAATAACAGTTTCTTTCTTTAAAAAAATATGTTCATGGAAATTTGTTTTATTAACAATTATATTGAAGTAAATCAATAACATTTGGAGGCAAACATAGCTCAGACTACCTATTGTGTAAAAAAGCAATAGAAGCATGAAAATGCCCAATTTTAGAAAAAAAATATATAAAATGGATTTTGATCTGATTCATGTTGGTATAATTCTATTTATAACCCTAGAGATTTTGCCTACATTCATTGTATTTGTTACGTTTAATAGACAGAACTTGTTTGTATCTTTTCCTGTATCCATGAGTCTCCGCATCAGGGTATAGTAATAACTGTATAACTTCTTATCCTTCCATCACTGGAAGAAAAGTTTGCAATTCCGTGTCTACAGCATGACTCATAAAAGAAATATGTGAATTAAGTTAGGAAGGATCCAATTATCTCAGGGGGGAAAAAAATGGGGGGTGGGATACAAAAGGAACAAGGTGCATTTTTGAATAGCCAAGTATTGCCCTATGCATTTACTATTTGAAACACTTATAAAAGTTTAAATAAAATATTCTAAGTCAAGTTCAAATCTTAATAACATGGATTCCCATACAATTTTCTTGGGAACAATATGAAATGATGACCACTGATTTCATATTAACCTCACAGAGGTTAATTGCACATAAACTGGAGAAGGGAGAGGGCGTGTTTCAGCCAAGTGCTGGAACCTACTGGAAGAGCTCCTGTGTATTGGAAATAGTACTACCTTTTACGATATTGCATTTGTCTCATATACCACCCCTATGAATAGTTCTAAATTCCCACAATGTGTAGGTTAGGGTGTACAATGTTTCCTAGATCCATTGCCAAGAATACCACAGAAAAGAAACTAAATTTTCATGGCTGACATTTATTTGGTAATATTTCTAAATCATGCAGTTAATTTTATCTAAAGTGCTTACTATATATGTGAGCCTGATTCAACATTACTATCTAATAAAAATTATATGATTGCCTTTCATGTTTTTTCCCCAATTACACATTCAGATTGTTACCACTATGACCTCGCAGCTGTTGGATATTCTAAAATTAGCTATAATGATGCATTTGACTATAATAATTAATTATCTAAGCTGAGGAAATTGAGTAGTAGAGCTGGTGCACATGCTGCTAATTATCTTTTATTATGTTATTTTTTTTCTATGCAAATAAAGAAATATTATGATAGCTTTAAATATGGTTTTTATTAGTGGATGTTCCTATTAAACATCTTTCTTTTGAAAAACATGGGCTTTGGAAAATCTTGTTTATTTATTTATTAATAAATGATGATTAATCCTAATTAACTTGCTTTACAAAACTGAAAAATATATAACTCAGTTGGATAATCTCTAACATGAAAGATAAAGTAATTAATACATTTGTCATGGCACAGAAAAATTGTATTTACACTTTCTATTATTCTGTTTGCTCTGCATTTATCTGTTTCTGTTTATTTTGACAGCACAGTTTGCTGAAGATACATGGGTTTATGTCTTTTTCATAAATATTTGGAAGAAAGAACAGTTAATTCTAACTACATGAATCTGTTCTCAACCTGCAAGCAAAAATCATGGATACCATGAACTATCTGTATTTTCATAACCATGAATTAGTATTTAATAAAATCTTTTTATTGATGAGACCTACAGTTGGCTTTTTAGAAGGGCTACTAACACAGCCTAGATACAATTGGATCGCTTTTCTTTCTGTGTATATATTCCTCTTCCCCTTTGTGCTTCTACGTTTTGATTATATTTCTTACTGATTTAACCTAATTTTTGGTTTTGGAAAATTATATTATTAGACAATCAACAATCAGCCAGATTTTAAGACAGGGTCTGGCATTTTTATCCACCTATATTGAGTCATTTCCAAGGACCTTGGGATAGGCAGATGTTGTTTGATAGTGTTAAAGGTATCATCACATGATATAAACTGTCCCAAATAAAGCTGCCTTTTGCAATTGACTGATGGTAATTTTGTTAATGCTGATGATGTTCAAATAGTACTCCTAAGTTCAAATGGAGCACTATCATCAGTAGTGTTAAGGACCCAAGGTTCCCATCACTATTGGTACTTCTATTTGTAGGTCTTTATATTTGGTAATTTTCTCCACTTTTTTCTCCTCTTTACCTCTGTTCCAGGTACTGCAACATCCACTATCTAAACTTTTTTTGTTTTTTTTACCTACAAACATGAAGTCTGGTATGCTGTGAACCTCATGCTTGCCTGTTTGAATTTAAAAGTCCCAGAACACTTGAATTTCTTCATTTTCTCTGACTTTCTCTCTTTTGTGGTCCCACCAGTTCTTGTTTGCAGGCAAATGAAACTTCTTGCAGGTATTACAATGCATCATATTTGCTATTTTGTCAAGCCATTATTTGTGGTCATTCTGTGTGAATTAGTTGCAGTAATAGTGGTGGGATTCAACCAGTTTGCACCAGTTTGGCAGAACTGGTAGCTAATTTTTCATTCCCCAGGCCCAGAACGGACTTCTGGAAGCAGCATCCACACAGACAAACAGTTGTTCATATATTTGAATCCCACCACTGTGTAGTAGCCACAAGGTAGTCTACTGTTTCTTCAGCTTTTTTGCAGGAGCATCATTTGCTCTCTGCTGCTGATTCAACTGGACTTGAATGTTCTGCCTATAGAGTACAATTTGTGCCTTGCATCTGCTAATCTTGTTATGGCTGTTACTTGTTGCTTTATTATTATTTCTGTGATCTCAATCTTTTTACTAACAGCGATTGGGAACACCATTCAAAAGACAAAGATATCTTAGATAAGACTGAGATACCTCAATCAGAGTCCATCTACTTGTTGACACACCAATATCTATTCTGCATCAGTACCTTTCCCACTGAAACCATCAATGTTGTCCTCACTATTTAAAATGCAGTGTTCAATTTTGCCAATTGATCCTTCTGGATTAGAGAAACCTTTGGAGAAAAAACCTGCATCACAATCTATAAGCTCTTCCTAGCAAGAAGTTGCTTGGATATGGGACTGCTTTCAATCTGAAATGCTCATTCTGCCATCCCCTACCCTCTCTGCACATCACCACTTCTTTAGATCAATTAAGAACTGAAATTGTTCCAAGAAAACTAGTTTCTCATTACTGCATTTCCACTGTATCTGTGGTCTCATCTTCCAAATGGAAGATACAGTATTTCTAGACTAAAGCAGTGCTTTGCAGGTTTCAGAAGATATGTGACTCTTATTGGTGAATTTCATAGAACAGTATCTTGCAAGCAGACAGGAAGATGTGCAGGAAGGAAGAAATCCAAAATAAAATTTTAATTAAGTATGAATCTTTCATGTTTTGAAGTCAGAGGCACACTTTGTATCACGTTTTCTTTTTCTCTTTAGTATGCCTAAATAGTTTTGATAATCAGGGATAGTTTTATAATTTTTAATCAATCTCCTCTGAAGAAGATAATGCTATTTATTTATATATTAATGTATTAATTACATTATAGACTGCCCTAATTTATCATGACTCTGGACAGCTTACAAAAAGAATAATAAACTTTCCCTGCTCATAATATGATTAGGTCCTCTACCTGAAGTAGGAGAACCTGGCAATGTTAAAACATAACCTCATTACCACTAGACTGGAGAACTACAATGAAGCCTTTGAAGATCATTCAGAATCTGCAATTCGTGTAGACTGCAGCAGCCTATGAGCAGGCCAATGAGAAGTTTCAATTATTTTTGCCATGTTCATTTTTTTTTACCCTTCCCCATAGATATTCCTGCCTGGGCAAACATATTTTCTTTTCCAAGCACACTCACCTTACCCTTCCACATCACATATTAAGGAGAGCAACTGCTCTTTGTTTCACTCATCAGGAGATGATGCCCAGTGAGAAGGGAAAGAAAACCATGCGAAATGAAGGCTTGACAGCTTCGCCAGTGAAATTTAGGCAAACATATTTTCTGCTAATTACAACTGGATGATTTGGATTTCTGCTAAATTGACTGGAGATGAGGATGCTGATGTGGCTGGCTGGCTGACTGTATCCTTTAAATAGCAGGAGCATGCCAGTTGTGACTGGAGCTGCCATTTTAATTTCCCATAAGGCCCTGAAATTCCAATCCTGGAGTTAGTCAAGGACTGAAACAGAGACTTGCAGAGGCAGCTACTTAATATCTTAGCAAATGCCTAAGCATGCCACATGCTAATGTCATGCCTGTCTATCTTTCTCTCAGTGGGATTCAGATTTACAACTTGAGTTTTTCATTCCAAAATTACCCTTTGCCCTGAGCATCATGAAGGGAAGGGCAGAAGAAAAAGGTGAACAAAAATTAGTTTTCATAAAAGGAGGCAGTACACAGTATCAGATTTATTAGAGCATAAACTTTTGCAGATTAGAGTTCACACTTCAGCTGAATTAAAATGATATGGTATAATATAAAAGGAGGCTATATTTGCCTAGTGACATTTTACCAGCAAGGTTAAATATGACAGTTTATTTTCCAAAAAAATATTCATTCTTACATGAAATACTTTCTTTGTTCTCAAAGCACTCTGTTAAAACTATTTGAATGGGTGGTCTTTCAGCCAATCATTAATGATCTAATTGTATTACAAAGCATCCCTTAACAAAGCCACTTGTTTGCTTGGTGTTAGCTATTTAGTTTGCTGTGAGAATAATTTTATCCATTTCTTCAATCCATATTTAATAGCTGGACTTGTTTCTGCTCAGTAATTTAATTCCTTATAATTAAGTAGTAGTTCAGTTATGCCATATAAATAATACCAATTCAGTCATTCACAGCTTGTTCATTTTAACCCAGTTTTCCTTGACAAGGAAATTATATTTAGAAACCTCTCCTATATCATTAAGCTTTCCTTACTGCTGTATATTTTGAATGAAATACCTTAGCCATTCCTTTTTTATAATAGTTTTATTGGTTATAACATGCATAAAGAAAAAAAGAAAACCAAAAGACAAGAAAAGCCAATCAAACAGGGTGGATTTATGTATGCACTCCCCCCCGCCCCCGCACATAGAGATATAAGAAAATAAGTCAAATTGTAAACACACTGTCATATTGTCAATTTAAAATATTAGAAAAACTGCCACAAACACAGAAGAAAACATTTATTTTCTGCTGCAGAAATGACAGGTTTCAGAAAGCAGAAACTGTTTAACAGTGGGAAAGACTGCTTCAGAAAATGATGGCCCTTTCATTATGAAATAGAGGTTGAATGATCACCAATTACCAATAAAGTAGTGATGGAGGGGGGGGGTTGTCTCAATAGATCAAGAAGGGGCCGCCATTTGTTTTTTCCACTGATTTTTTTTCTTTCTTGTTTTTAAGATAGGAAAAGCCAAAATCCCAGAAAAATATTTTTTTTTGTATCCCTTTCCATCACTGTCTTTACAATCTCATCTCTCATTTCCCAGGGGATTGTTACATGCAAATTCCAGGTATAAAAAACTTGCAAGGTTTGCCCTAGATGAATGTTGAAGTTTCTTTCAGTGATTTAAAATTAGGAATAATAAGAAAAACAAGTGAATATAAAATGGAGTTTATCCAAATGGTTTTCTACATTATGTATAGTGTAGAAAAACAAGTTCTGACTATCCCACCTGAAAAATGATATTTAAAGCACTTCCTCTCCAAAACCTCACCATGTGATAAAAATATATAAAAAGTGGAATACTGGGAAAAAAAGAAAATGGTAGAGCTTGCAATATTATGTATTATATAATGTTTAGCAAGTATTTCCCCCTGTCTTCCAAATATCATTGATAGAGCAACTGGAAATAAATGGCAGCAAATTTCCGAAAACACCCAGGGCTGCTAGATTTTTTCCCCCCGCCTAGCACCTTAATAGCAGCTTTGGCCTGGGTCACCGGACCATGGGGGTGGGGGTTTAAAAATGCAACAGTCTGCAGAATTCTTAGTCACTGTGTCAAGAACAACATTTGATTTGCTTCTTCAACTAGCAGCTGGATTCATTTATTTTATTTATTTGTATTTCATTTTTGTAAATCGCCTTTCTCCCTCAAGAGATGCTTTACTCATTGGTCTACTTCTGCTAATTTGGGAAGAGTTATCCTGCTGACAGATAGTTGGAGTCCTGAGTAGCTTTACAAAATTCCTTTCTAACAGTCTGTTGTGTTGTAAAGAATGGAAAGGTCTTCCTCTAAAATTGTAATCAATTCTTTTGCTACCTCAAAAGATGGTGAGGGAGATTGTTTTTGATGGCTTTCTTGGCTTCTTCAAAATACTTGCATACATTCTGTTGTAGTGTATCTTCAGTTGTTATACTAAGTTGTTATAACATTAATTCAATCAAAATTTAGGTAAACAAAAGCAATACTGCACAATGAACCAACACATACATGAATAACACATACATGAGGATCTCAGTGAGCAGAACCATGGAGCATTCTTTGCTGCTCCTGTTCACCCTTGAAAGTAATAGCAGCTGAGACTGATTCATTCCTAGAGTTGTTGCCTAGGATTAGGGGACTGGGAAGCACATATCTCCCCCCCCCCCCTGCAAAGAGTGTCTCTTTGTCCCAATGTAAGAATGAAGGCAATTATTACAGTACTTTCTCCTAGTATGCAGCACCTGTCTGAATACAACAAACGAACCTAGCATAGGCCAGAAGACGGCTACAACAAGAGAACTAGATGCTCAACAAGTTAGGTCTTAGGAAGTTCCATAGAATATCAGAATGGGAGGTTAAACTGGTAGTTGGCCCAGCAATCTGAAGAAAGCGGTAGAAAGTCACTTCTACGTATACTGTTGCCAAGAAAGCTACACAGATATATCAATGAAGTTATGAAGAATCACATTACTAATATGTAGGTTTTTCAGTCTAAAACTGGTTCAAGACTGATAAATAAGTGTGAATTCCCAGTGACCTCATCATTGTTTGTAACCCCAAGGCTTGGTGTCTTTCACTGTTTTTCTGCAAACTTTTCTGAGATGTGTATATTTTTGTTTGAAGTATAGAAGAATACCTCCAGAGGTATAGTGCATATGCAATTAGTTCTATTTTTTAAGTATGATTTTGATGACAGCAATAACATATTGGCAGAATAAATGGGTCTGACCTAGGTCAGCATTCAGCAGTTCTAATCTTTTCAAAGCAATTTTTTTTATCTCTTTTCACTGGACTTTTAATAACCCCTTAAAATATTCTTCTGGCAGTTATTTGTAAAAGAGGTTAACACATTAATAAAATAATACTTAACAAAAGAATGTTGCAGTGCCACAATACTATTTTTGAGAAAAAAAAATTCTAGCCATGATCCTTGCAGCAATATCTTTTTACAGTATCCTAAAAAGAACAAAAAGAAGGTGTTTAAACCAAGGAAGAAGGGAATTTATATTACTTTGAATGGATCTGTCTAAAATGAATGACTGCATTTTCTGAGCTCTGATACAAACATTGGATCTTGCAATTGTTTAGAAAAACAAAATGATAGACTTGCTGAAATCCAGAAGAAAAGATCTTATCTCCAGGACACAAAGTGCTGTTTCCTCTAAGCTGTCACTAAACCCCTTAAGCACCAAAGCTCTGCTTTGGAGAAGTTGTCAAAAAGAGAAAATTGTGGACAGAATGACAATGTTACCTGCACAAGTCCGTGTGTCAGGTGTTTACTCAGTAAGAATTATTCTTGATTTAATTAGGTAAGCTGGGTGCAGAAGCAAAGTAAAAGAAATAAAAACAGCACATGCTGGAGGCAGATATGCTGAAATAGCTGGAGCTCCAATGAATCAACATGTGTACGCTAGTGATGACTGCTTCTATAAATAGCATGATGAAATAGCGCATCACAATTCCTAACATCTCTTATTCTCTTATATGCAGATATAAGAGGCTGGGCATTCCTGTGAGTTTCCCAGTAGACTCGAGTTATATTTAAGGAATCTTAGGCAACTTAATGTTTATGTTTCTGTATTCTTATCTGATTGTACCATTTTAGCAAATCAAGGTCCTATCATGTGGGGAGGGGGGTTAAAAAGCAATTTTCCCTTCCCGGATAGATATATATCTTAAAATAATCAGATTAGATAGATCAATATTTTTCAATTAAATTAATACATTAAAAATGTAATTACCTCGGTTTGGGGGTTCTCTGGACATTCCCATTTCCTGGACTGCTGGTTCTAAATAAAAAGAAAAAAAGAAAAGAAACAAGAAAGAAGAAAGAAAGAAAGAAAGAAAGAAAGAAAGAAAGAAAGAAAGAAAGAAAGAAAGAAAGAAAGAAAGAAAGAAA